>JABUQX010000810.1:5000-10000 GCA_015478945.1 Trachelipus rathkii
TTGATTTCGCAATTAGGCATATATAATATATATATAATATATATATATATATGATATATCATTATATATATATTATATTATATATATCATATATATATATATATATATATATATATATAATATTTATATATATATATAAAATTGGAATAGGAATCGTGGATGGAATCGGAATCGGTGTCTGACTCGGCACTTTTAACTGGTATCGGAATCGGAATCGGCATCGGCTGGAAATTTGGAATCAAAGAACTATAAAAAATATATATATAATAAATATAATGAGAAGCTAGATGACATAGCTTAATAATCTCTTATCTACGGACTAGGGTTGCGGAGCCGGAGCCGGAGCCGAAACCGTGGAGCCGCAAAGTTTTGGTGATGTCGGACCGGAGACGGAGTTAAAAATATTGGATGACTGGAGCGGAGCGGAGCCGAGCGAAATTTTTCGGGTATCTTGGAGCGGAGCCGGAGTCGAGGCGAAATTTTAAGGTGACCTGGAGACGGAGCCGGAGTCGGAGCCGCAAAAAAAGAGGCTGCTCCGGCTCCGACATTTCCTAATTAAAGTAATTAATTAATTTATTATACAGGTGTTCTCTCTCTATATATATATAATATATATATATATATATATATATATATATATATATTATAATATATATATATATATATATATAATATATTATATATTTATATATATATATATATATATATATATATTATATATATATATCTTATATAATATTATATATATTATATATATATATATATCTTAATGATTGAGGCGACCACCTCAATTCTTATATTCCAATATATTTCAATTATATATATATATATAATATATATCATATATAATATAATATAGTATATATAATATATAATATATGATATAATATATATATTATATATATATATATATATTATATATATATATTATATATATATATATATATTATATATATATACTATATATATATTCTTTTTTTCCAGAAATTTGATTATGTTATTTATTATTAAGTAATAGAAAAGGTTCGGCTACATCTATAGATAACCTTTATTTTAATTAAGTTTATTATCCTTAGAAAATCATGTCAACTAAAACCAAAATCGAAACAACTAATGTATTTGAATATATTACTCACTCTGATGATAAAAATACTTTAATTTGTCAATATGAAATAGTTAACACAGTTGATGGGAAACGGTCAGTTCGATCATGCACAAAAGAGTCTACCTAACTACCAGTTCTCATGGGGTCAAAATACATCTATTGGATCCTTTAAATTTAATGCGACATTTAAAACGCTATCATCCAGACATTGCTGCAATTGTTAAAAAGAAAGGTGAAGCTAAAGGTAATCAGGATAAACTTTAATTTCAAAAACTCAGAC
The DNA here is from genome assembly GCA_015478945.1 of Trachelipus rathkii. NCBI lineage: Eukaryota > Metazoa > Arthropoda > Malacostraca > Isopoda > Trachelipodidae > Trachelipus > Trachelipus rathkii. The sequence goes on from JABUQX010000810.1 coordinate 6,386, forward strand.
TAAAGTGGAAACTTTTTCAGTTGCCAACCTAACTTGTTTCTGTTATGTTTAAGTGAAAATTCAAATACATTGATTATATGGTTGTTAAGATAGTGACGCCATTAGTTTTCTTTGGCATGACCGGATTTAAAGCACTTGTGTGGAGGACATGGCTTAGAAACTGGAAGTCCTTTAGACTGGAAAATATTTGTAATAGTCTAGAAGAAGACAATAAAACAAAAAATAAGCTTCAAAAAAAAATTTTGCCATAAGGGACGCCTTTGTGCAATTTAAAAATGATACTTCCACATGGGCAAAGCTAAATTTTTTGTCAATAATTTTATATATATGTGGACGAAAGATAAAAAAATATTTCGAAAACGTTAGTCAAGTAAAAGAAAAGATACTCAATTTCAGCGAATATTATTCAATAATTTGTTACTGACATCTTTAAAGAATTCGAAAATAACAAGAAACAAGTAATTAGCTTAGTTACGGATAACGCATCCTCAAACATGATCAGTACGATCGAAAAATTAAATAAGGACAAGAGGGTGAGGGAATAGGAAGCTGGAAATGTGATACTGATTATATTGAAATGTCAAAACGAAGAAGTAATAGTGGTTTTCAGAATGAACTTGATAAAACTATGAAAGACTATGTTCCGATAACGTTAAAATTGCACACATGAGATGTGGAGTTCAACTTTAGAGTTAGCAGTGCGTGATGGTCTCAACAATACCATAGAGAAAATCTTATAAGCAGGGCGAGACAAATAGCAAAAGCAGCACGTACCCAAAATTAATGGAAGTTCTAATAATCAAAGTTGCAAAAAGTGGCATCTAGATCCGAAGACAACATGGGGAAGTACACTGTCTTATCTCTAAAGGCTTCTGCAACTAAAAGATTATAGTAGTAGTATGATGGCTGCCGGTACTCCTGAACTTTCTCTCTCCGATAGTCAGTGGGAACAAATCGAAAACCTCAAAGAATTATTAAAACACCCATACTTTACAACAAAAAATTTTCAATCAGAAGACTTGACTGAGGAATTTTTTATGAAACGGATTTAGCAAATCACAAATAAATTCCATGAAAGAAGGGAAAGAATGTTTAACTGAAAATAAAATATTTTTGTCGACCAGTCTTTGTTTAGAATCTTTCGCAGAATGAAAGATCTGATTTTAAGCTAGGAGGTGTTCTTTGTGAACTAGGACTTAAAATGAAAAACGCTATCGAACAGAAATCTGGGCCGGAGTCAGATAGTTCAGCAGTTTCAGGAATCCTCGCTTGTAGAATTTTGTCAGATGAAGATGGGGAAAAATTTGCCAGATAATGGGAAAAATTGAAGCATTGCAGAAAAGCGATTGAAAAACTAAAAAGACAATCTACTAGTAAAAGACATTCAACCTAAATATCTTCTAGAAAAATAAAAGTTAGAATTCCATAAGTCATTAGATGAAATATTGAAAATCGACCGGAAATCAAAGTATCAGTTAAAGAGGCAATCAATTGCTATCCTAAAATTTTTGCAGATGCCGCTTGCACAATTACAACTTTTGCCTCCAATTCAAGTGAATGTTGAGAGCTTATTTTTTGCTTTAAAAAATAACAAAATCGGATCTAAGGACATCGTTATAGGGGGATTTTATTCATGGTTTTATTTTTAAGAGAACATTGTTTTGAATAAATTTATATTACATATGGTGGGCTGTTCAAAGAGAAATTATTTTAAAAGTTTAGGAAGAAAGTGAATTATATATATATATATTATATATATATATATATAATATATTATTATTATATATATATATATTAATTATATAATATATATATATATATTATAAATATATATATTATATTATATATATATATATATATATATATATATTATTATATATATATATATATATATAATCTGTCTTTCTTTTAAATAAAATTATGTTATATATGTTCAGGCTCATAGTTAAACGAGGAATTTTTTAAACTTTAGGATGAATCTAAAATATGATTTTTATTCTTTTTTAGGAAAAAATAATAAAATTATATTACGTAACTGTACAGGCAGTTCATCGTTCAAAGAGGATTTTAAAATTTAGGAAGAAGTGAATGATTCTTTTCTTGTATTCTTAAATTCTTAATTTTCTATAAATATTTCTAAAGTTTTATATCTAAAGCTGATAGATGTCATTAACAAACATTTAATTTCATCATACCCTCAAAATTTTGTATCAGAATTATATGGTTTCATGACTGTAAATGGAGAAGGAATCTAACTAGGGGTCTGGAGCGGGCGGAGCGGAGTCGGAGCGAACATTTAAAATGCGGAGCCGGAACGGGAGTCGGAGCCGGGTAATTTTAAAAATGCTGGACGCCGGAGCCGGAGTTGGTCCGGGTAATTTTATATGCTTGAGCCGGAGCCGGATCGGAGCCGGTAATTTTAAAATGCTGGAGCGGGCCGGAGTCGGAGCCGGAAAAAAATTTGCCGGCTCCGCAGCCCTGCTATGGACTGTAATAAAAGTCGACAGACAAAACTATTACAGATTGCCCATTACTTACAGAACGAAATCGAGTTTTCGTCAGTTATTTCATTTACATTCACTTGAATTTCTCGGTGAATCGATAGCAGTGCAAGACCATTCAGCCTGGTTTGTGATGTTGTATTTCTCAAGTAAGTTAAATTTTTCTTAAGGTGGAAAAGGTTCTTTCGGGTGTTGCAGTTGATACAGGTATAGTTGCGAGGATTTGCAGCAACTTGAATATGTTGGGGGACGTGTCTTTATTGCATAAAGATTGATGGACATTCATTGCAGTCTTATACGGCAGATTTTCGGTATTTGGGAATTTCTAATATAATTTGAACTCTGCCATTACGTCCGAAGGATGTTGGTGAAGATTGGTCGAGATCTGCAGCATACGTTTTTAAAAGTCTCAAATCCCTTTCCCCAACAATAGACATTGGATGAGAATTTGATGATCGGAAAAGTACATTGAAATTCTTAAAATATATCAAGTGTTGTAATCTATGTTCCAATTCAGATATAAAAAGTTCAATGAACGGAATATAAATAGTGACACGATAGTAATCTTCAGGCTCAAGAATGGATGGATTTGAACGATATTTTTGTTTGCTTGTTATTCTTGGAATATTCATAACAACTCCAAGTTTTTCGCATAGAGTTTTAGCTTCCTGAAAGATCTTGCGAAAGTGATTGTTAGCATCATTGCGCAGATCTTATAGTTCTCTCTGTGTAGCAGTAGCCATTTTTAAAGAAGATTTAAGATCGGTGTTTATTTTTTGTAAGTGTGTGTTACTAAGTGGTAGTCCAACTCCAAATACTTCACGTATGAAAAGCAATGACGGCAAAAACTGTGAATGTAATTTAGCACTTTTTAGCAGTGCTGCATCTCGAGAAGCATCTGTGCCTCTTCAGTTTTCAATTACATCTAAAGAGTCTAATACAGGCATTAAGTTCAAAGAAATCACTCACAGAATAGTATCTTCGAATCCAGTATTGTGGCGCAGTCTCTTTTCAAAGTTTTAACTTTCGTTGAGAATTCTGAATTTTCGATTTCTTTACACAAAATGTCTTTTCTTTTTGGTGAACTAAAAAATCATGTGCTTTTGCAATGACT
>JABUQX010000811.1:0-23711 GCA_015478945.1 Trachelipus rathkii
CAGTACTCGTTCATCATGGATGAGGTGTTTAACCGTTTCGCATTTACATATCATTAAACACTCGCGTTTTCAGTTTTCTTCATTCATATTTTTATTTTATATTCTGGATTTGATCTATTCATATTACTATTTTGTTTGCAGAAAGCTGTGTGTTTTCTTACTCTGTTTCAGCTTTCAGTAACATTTTTATCATAGTATTTATCTAGAGGCCCAAAAATGCCACATGCAAGATGCGTGTGACTGTGCACACAGAAATAAAGGGTAGCTTAAAAGGCCCTCAAGCAAATACTCTAACTTTTGTTGTGTGAACCGTTGCAAAACTTAGTATTTATTGCTCATAATCTGGAACTAGGAAATTCTGAAAATTTGAGAGAGATGATTATGCTAAGCTTAAGAGTCCTGTTACTGCCCCTTCTCCTTCACCACTGTCATTCTCTCAGATACTTCATAAGACTGAGATATCAGACTTATCAGTCATATCAAAGTTAAATGTGGCTGATCACGCTAATTAGGAAGCCAGTGATAATAACTTTTATATATATATATATATATATATATATATATATATATGCCTGCTGTATATTAGCAACCTTAGCATAGCCAGCAACAGCACAAAGCCTTCGCTGTAGCTGCACCTCTGCTACCAACAGCACCCTTAACAGCAACATGTATGCCAACCACTTTATACCATCATAGCATAACTAACCATAACTAGCCTTATGCTGCCACTAACATATAACCTGCACCTGCCCAGCAACCATACTATGCTGCTTCGCCCTGCTATATGACTCAGTGGTGACTGAGTGCAGGGGTGGGGGACTGGTGATGGTGAGAATCAAGGACGATATTCCAAAGCCAGACATTTAATTTAGTCATTCACTCATCCTCCTTCATTTACAATCTTGGTATAATTTTAATTTCAATATTTTTATTATTTCATTTGCAAGTCACTTTTGAGTTTTGTCATTCAGACTCATTCTATATAAATATAATATACATTAATATTTAAAAGTAAATTATAAATATGATTATATGATTCAAATGTAAAATACGTAGTTAAATTAGAAAGTAGAAGCCTACAAACAGCAGTCTGCAGGCTACAACCTACTGTAAATTGCAATGAAAACAATTGATGAGAAATATAAGAGAAGGTAGTGGGGCAACTGTGACCAAACATAATTGAGATACAAAGTAATGTCAACTAATCTTATGTTGAAAAATAAAAATATTCAAGTGAAATATCATATTAGCTTCTTTATATTTTTAAAAATACATTTAATGAAAAAAACAAAAAAATGAAAAAAACATGAAAAACTTTTTTCATGAAAAAAAAAACACGATTTGAAAAAAATCCTCGGGTTTTTTCAAAAATCTTGTCCAAAAACTTTATTGATATTTATATTTTGTTAATTTTTATTTTTTAATTTTACTATTTATTTATTTATTTTAGTATAAAAAGAACTGCATCTGAAAGAGGGTCGATGAGCCCGAAAGCTCATGCCTTTAATAAAAACTAATTATCTATCAACATATTATCTTAATTTTACCTCCTATTTATTTCCTGTATTCCTCAAGATTTCATACCTAAGGCTTTATATATATATATATATATATATATATATATATATATATATATATATATATATATATATATATATATATATAATATTATATATATATATACCTTATATATATAGCAGCAACAACAATAACCAGCTGTACAGCAACAATAATAACCAACCAATATATATATATGTATATATCTTTATATAACCAACAACATGTACTAACTCAACATATATATATATATATTTATATATATGTTTACTATAATATATATATTTATATATATATATATTTATATATATTTACATATATATATATATATACCTATCTCCCATATATATATATATATATATATATATATGCTAATAAATAACATAACAACTGCTATATGCTATAACTCTATATATACCAACTTATATATATATATATATATACTACACTAAATTGTTCAATATACTCAAGTTCTTATGAGGGTATGTTGTTACCTGTGTTAATGTATATGGTGAGACTATGGTGCTGGGAATAAGAGGTATAGAACTAAGTACAATGTGTTCAGATGGACAGGGGCGTGTTGGGTGTGAGTGATAAAGAAGAATAACGTGATGGGGAGTTAGGTGGTGTGAAAGAAAGGGGATAAAAAGAGAATAAATGAAAGACGAAGGTTTGGTCATATTGAAAAGGATGGAAAGATAGTCCAGTTGTTTAAGGAGTGGATGTATGAGTGAGGTAGTGTGATTGGGGAATCAAGCCAACTTCAGGAGACTGAGAAAAGAAAAAGTGGTTGAGTCAGTAAAATATCTGGAAAATGTGAGTTTGACAAGAAGCCGAGAGAAGAAAGGTGCATAATAAGGTGAAGAGCGGGGTTTTGTGAGGGGTACGGTTGTGGCCCACCTGAGCCCAGGGGGATGAGCCCCACACTGACAAGATGCCATAGTGAGTGTCCGTCACGGTCGTGAAGCTACGACTGCGACAAGTTCTCACTATTAGGTATAAAGGGGGCGATAAGGTTGGGATTTCTTTGTGTCATATTCTCCTACTACTTTTCTGTTTCGGTGTATGCTACACACCTCACCACCCCAGTTCTTTGAGAAGTAAGATAAAATAATAATAATAATAATAACTTAATAACCAATAATAATAATAATAATATAATAATAATAATAATATATATATAATAGTAATAATAGTAATAATAATAATAATAATAATTATATATATATATATATATATATATATATATATATAATAATATATATATATATATATATAATAATAATATATATATATATATATATATATATATATATAAAAATAATATATATATATATATATATATATATATATCTTAATATATATATATATATATATATACATATAATATATATATATATATAACCAACATAATGACAATAATATATACATATATATATCCTTGCCAACATAACTATATGTACCATAATATAACCCCTTCCAGCCTTCGCTATAACTATATATGCTATCTTCGCTGTAACATGTATATATCATGCTGCTGCTCTGCTAGCTGTACCTTCTTCTTTATATATATATTAACTCCCTTAGTTTAATCACCTTTTTTGAAAATTAAATACACTGGTAATATGGCTTTTATTAATAATTATGTACTACAATATTAGATTCCTCCTCCTGAAGCTTCTAGCTTTCGCCGAGATTCTACCTGCCTCAGTCGGGAATCTTCGGAAGAGAAAGAGCAGAAGACGATGAGTTTCCTATTTCAATTTTGTGATGTTGGTTTCGATCCTGTTGTGTTTGAAGACGTTCTATTTTCTTGATAAGTTGCCTGCAGGATAGCAATTTTTTTTAAGTGTTTCCTTTATTGTGTTGCCTTTATAGTTATTTCCTTTATCTCTGTTAAAGTTTTGACTATATATATGCTTCATAAAACCTTCTAAATTTATGGTTATTAACTTTTTTAATTATGTTACTATTTTTTGTGTCGATTGGATGGCCCTTTTCAAGTTGATGAGATACCAGCGGAGAATTTCTATTGAAGGTTCTAATGTCAAATTGATGTTGATAGAGGCGTCGATCTGTCATAGTTTCTCCTATGTAGTTTGAGTTGCAAGTTTTACATGGGATGGTGTATATGGCTGATTTACTATTATTATTGAGATTTGGTTTAAGTATTTTATTTAGTGAGTTATATTTAGTTACTATGTTAAGGTTTTGAATTTTAAAATTTACATCTGTATTTAAAATTAATGTATGTTTATTACTAATATATGTGTTATTTTTATTTGTGTTATTATCCTTATTTGTGAAAATTCTTTTGGCTTTGTTTAAACTTTGATGAATAATGTTAGCTGGATAGTTTAAATTGATAAAGGTTTGTTTTAAGTTACTGATTTCAGACTGAATTAAGTGGTTGCTACATATTTGATATGCACGTAATGCTAAAGTTATGATTATTCCTTTTTTAATATGTAAATTATGACTAGAGTACCAATGAATATATTTTGGGTTATGTGTTGGTTTACGAAAAATTAAGATTCTGTGAATTAGTAATTAATTATCTACAGAGATTACATTTGTGAGATTGATAATGTTGGAACCCAACTAGAGGAGCAATAACTATTGATATAATTATAGAAAACTATTAACCATCTAGTTCCTTAGGATAAATGAAGAGAACGATCATTGACGTATCTTAATCCAGGTGCATCCTGTGAAGTTTGCGTGTACTATATAGACAACACAATAAACGAAACACTTAAAAAATCAAATTCCTGTAGGCAACTTATTAAGAAAATGGAACGTCTTCAAACACAACAGAACCCAAACCAACCATCACAAAGTTGAAATAGGAAAATCATCATCACTTGCTCTTTCTCTTCCGAAGATTCCCGACAGAGGCAGGGAGAATCTCTGCGAAAGCTAGAAGCTTCAGGAGGAGGAATCTAATATTGTTGTACATAATTAATAATAAAAATGTTTTATATTACTCAGTGTATTTAATTTTCAAAAAAGGTGATTAAACTAAGGGTGCTACTGTAAATAAATACATATAAAAGAGCGGAAAGAAACATAAAGCTCTGTTGAGATATATAATAAATATATAAATATATATATATAGCAACCTTAACTTAATATGTAACAATAACAACAATAGCCAACAACAACATATACAACATACTTTATATATATATATACACTCTGCTTATATATTATATATATATTATATATATATCATATATATAATATATATGTATAACATATAACCCATATATATATATATATAACTGCTGCTGCTCTATATGCTTATGCTGCTATATCTTACCTAACTGCTATTCATATCTTTCTGCTACTATATATGCTGCTCAAATATATATATATATATATATATAGGATTCCCAGTGAAACAAAGATTAAAGAATTATTTTCTCCTTTTAGGCTCAAATAATGTTCCTCTTACGGGCGGATTTGAATATCAGTCAACTACCAGAGATGAAACAAAAAGAAGTATGTTATGTATAGCTTGATGAAAATATGGTGTGGAAAAAGAGGTATAGATCTAAAGTATACAATCTGTTCAGATGAACAATCTAAGAGGTGTGTGTTAGGTGTGAGAAGACTTGATAAAATGAGGAATGAAATGCATTGGGCAGCTGTGTAGTGTGAAGAAAGGCGTAAATGAGAGAATAAACGAGGTATTGAGATGATTTGGTCATATGGAAAAGATGGATGATAATCCAGTAGGCTAAGTGGACGTATAGTGATTAATTTGGTGAGTGGCCTTTGGGCAGCAGAAAATTTAGATGAGTCAGCAAAGGATTGATCTAAGAAAAAGAATAAATTTTTTTCAGAGGTGACAAAGAATGGTTTCATAAAACTTCCATGATCATAAGATTACCCTATAACTTATAATAAAAATTTTCATTATAATAATAATAGTGAGTCGGCTACATTATTAATGAAGATAATACAGGATATCTATATGAGACAAACTTAATACAGATCCATTGTAATTTTCTTTGTCAGCATGATTGTCATCACTTACCTAAATCTGCTGCTGGGTCTTAGCCATAATGAAACAGTCCTGCCAATCTGCAAACTGTTTTTATTCTTTTTGTTTCATTCCTCTTCCAGTTTTAGGCATTGTGTTTTTTGGGAAACTATAAAGAAAATATATATATATATATATATATATATATATATATATATATATATATATATACATATATGCTGCTTATATATATACAGCACTAGTGCTGTTACCTAAAAAAGGCCCATCAATTTTGTTATGCAAAAAAGGCCCACCCTGTATCTCCGTATATATGATGTGTAGAGCAAAAAAAATTGGTGGACCTATTAACCCCATTGAGTATGCATGTTTAAAGGTGTTATAATGGTTCAAATTCAATTTTTTGAATTTTAGGAATTTTTTTAAACTTTTCAAAAATTTTGCCTACTTTTTGACAATCGTGAAAAACCATTTTGGTACTTTTCCAGTCAATACTGCATTAAGAACTCTAGAAATTATATTAATATTGAATTAAATTATGTTAGTCCCATGCATAAGGTAATCCCACACCAAATTTCAAGAAATTTGGTGCAGCCAATCAACACACAGGTACCATCAAAAAGACTATACAAAAAGGGCAAAGGGCCCACTTTTTTTTGGAATGAAAATTGGCCTGTATATGTGTTATAATAAATAACAACATGGTATATTGTTTATTTTACGTTTACTTTGCAGTATTTTTATCTAAAAAATAGTTTTGTTATGTAAAAAGGGCCCACTCATGTAAATGTTATGTAAAGGGCCACATCTTTATTTACAACTTGTTGTATATATCACAGTTTTATATATAGAGAGTTAGAGTTGGCCCACTTGGGATTTTTGTTTAATTTGAAATTTACCTTTTTTTTATTTTATTTGTTAAAAAAAAAAATAAATAAATAAAAAAAAAAAAAAAAAAAAAATTCTTCATATTATTCACAAAAAATTTTGAATGGCAAAATAATAACTTAAAAACACTAAAAAATTAACTCAACCAAGAGTTATGAGGGTTGACCCAAATGGGATGATTTTTGAAAAAAAAATTGAGGAAATTTACCTTTTTTATTTTATTATTTTTATTTTAATTTCAAAAAAAAAAAAAAAATTTTGCCTATTTAGTCACAAAAACCTTAAAAAACAAAATAATAACCTAAAAATACCAAAAAATTAACTATAGCAAGAGTTAAAAGGGTGGGCCCTTTTTGTCATACACATGGGCCCTTATCGGCTTTTTTTGCCTTAGGGATCTATATTATTTTTACAATTTTTAAGCAAAACAAAAAATTTTTATGTGGTAACATACATAGGACATGGCAATCTAAGAACTTATTTTAAAACTCATATATGTTAAATAGTTTAGTAGTTATTGCCAAACTTAAAAAGTTGGTTCTTTTATAAACAATATATATATATATATATATATATATATATATATATATATATATATATATATATATATATATATATATATATATATATATATATATATATATATATATGGATATAAAAAAACCTGAAATAAAATATATATCTATTTTATTATTGTGTGTGTGTGTGTGTGCAGTAATGTTATTATTATTATTATTATTAAGGTGGAGTTAAAATAGAAAAACTTGATAAAAAAGTTTAGCTCAATTTATTAGCCTATATGCGGAAAAGTTGCTACCTATAAGTGTAATCATCTGTGTGAAATTTGAACTTCCTACAACGTAATCTTTGGCTGCCAATTTGCCACAGAAATCTCTATAACATTTTAAGATTTATGAATTTTTCATGAAGCTCTTTTCTTGTTTTCTGTGTGAAAACAAACCGGAGCTCACCACATAGAGGTGGCTGCATATCTAGTTCCGCAACACTCCCATCCTTTGTCTTGAAACATTTAGGTTAATTGCCTCATTGAATTTGGAGGTATTGACTTTTGGTTTCAAATTTGGGTAATGCAAATTTAGATACTTTTCTTGATGTAATGAGCCCATCTCGTGCGTCGTTGCCACACACACCGCGGCTGATGCTTCAGTAACTAATTTGACGCAGCGCTCTACTGCTTGTGAATGGCAAGAAAATATTAAAATATCAATTTCAGCAGGAACATCCAAAATCATCGCCTTTTCGTTATCAGAAATGGATGCTGTAAGTGGTTATTCAGTAGGTGTGATTGAATGCCAGACAATTAGATCTATATAGTGGTCTGCTTTGAAATTTAACGTAGGAATCTTAAATTCACGAATATTTTGTTCTACTTTTTTTTTTTTTTTAGCTTTTTGTCTACATTTTAAAATTCTTCGAAGGCCCAATTCTCTCACATGTTTTATGTTGTCGGTCATGTCGGCCAACAATGCCAACAGAAGAATATTTTCTGTATGACAAAAATATGCCTTTTTTTTATTTATTTTATTTTATTTTTATTTTTGATCTATTATGCTCTTTAACTCTTCAGGCAGAAATCGAGATTTTTTTATTATGCTGTAAAAGTGTTGACTCCCATGCCGACAAGATGACTGAGTTTTAATATCAAACCATGTGGATGCGTATACTCTAATAACATACTCTGTTAAAACTTCCAAGTTCCCCGATGGGTCTTTTGTTGAAACATATAATCTCAAAATTCTATTTACAGTCCTTAACCACCAGGAATGACTCATTTTTCCTGGATTCTTTCATACTTCCTGGATCCTTTGGTGACAAGCTTAATAGAGAAATCGTTGATCTGTACTAAGTTCATCAAGGGCAATATCAGGCAAAGTTATTTCTATTTTTTCAAAGCTTATTACAGGCATCTTTTCGCAAGATTCTAACTTTTTTCCAATTTCTCCACAGTACCCTTTTGGTCCAGTAGTTTTTCCGTCCAAATGTTGCAATAGATGACGTAATGGTAATTCATTTGTATGTAACAAACAAATCATTGCAAAGAACGTCCCATAGAAAGCTCAAGTTGTCTTACTATGCCATTTTTAGAACCTGTATTAACCATTGTTCCATCACAACCAACAGCTTGCAACTTAGAAAGATCAACATTTTCTCTTAAAAAAGTTAATATGCTTGTTTTGATATTATGAGAGCTGCCAGATATAGGAGTGACATGACCAAGATTTGCGAAGTTGAAGGAGAATCTTGACTTCTCCGTTATGGTCTTTCTAGCTACGATTTCTTCTTCCTTAACCCGAATTAAAGTCTTGTCTTTTCGGCAGTCAAAGTATATCCCATATTCCGATGAAGTGTTTTCCCACATTTTTCTTTTTCAAGTCACTGCGAGTTTTTATTTTTTCTTTTTCTTTTTATTTTTCTACGATCGACTACTTTAGAAGAATCGTCTTTGGTAATTACTCCCATATCTTTTAAAGCTGCATTTATAAGAATTGCTGCTGCTCTATCAGAAACACTAGTTTTGTCGCAAGCCTGTGCTACATTTGGAAGCTCAGTTCTCATTTGCGAAGTTGAAGGAGAATCTTGACTTATAATTGTGTTTTTCGTTTCACATGGTTTATATTCAGTATCTTCATATTCATCAGAAGAACTTGGAGAATTCAAAATGTGTTCCATAACAGAAGGAGAAAGTCTAGTAGCTGTTTTTTCTTCACTGTCTTGCAATTAAAAGTTTTGACTTCTTTCTACTACCTTTTCTTTGCGTTGAAATCTTTTTTCAAGCATTTTGCTTGCTTTAAAGTCAATATTTACAATTACCGTTCTTCGAAATATCATTTGATTCGTTAAAAAGAACTCTTTCAGCTAAGGAACTTTAATTTTGCAAGTACTAATTAAAAAGTCCTTGCATTTACATAAGGAAATAGCGTATATATATAATATATACTATATATATATTATATATAATATATATATTATATTATATATTATATATATATTTATATATATAATATATATATATATTTTATATATATATATATATATATATATATATATATATATATATATATATATATATATATATATATATATATTATATTATATATATTATATATATTATTTATTATATTTTAAATTATTTTAATATTTTCTTTATAATTTTTAATGTTATTAGAAATATAATTCAATTAAAATAATTATTATAATTTATTAATTGAAAATTATATATATATATATATATATATATATATATATATATATAATACTATATATATATATATTATATGTACTATATATATAAATAATAATTTATATATATATAAATACTATAATATATATTATATATATAATATTATTATATATATTATATATATATAATATATATATATATAATATATAATATTTTATTGTTTAATATTTACCTTCAATAAAAGTTTTTTAATTACTATTAAGAAACTTTCCAATTGAAGTACCGTTGAAAGATAGTCAGCTGTTGTTCACACTTAAAAACAGACGCCTTCAGTAAATATTGTTTTATATAATTTTTTGGTTTAAATACTAAGTTCATTTTTACCTTCTGTTTATTATATTATATATATATATATATATATATATATATATATATATATTATATATATATATCATATATATATATATATATTGATATATATATATATATATATATATATATATATATATATTGATAAGGTAAACTGCATTAACCGCAGTGTAATAAGCATTGATAAAAATACCCCTTTTCTGAGCTATTCACCCTGCTGGGATGATCTTGGGCCCAGCAGAATGAACGCGTATGTAGTATTGACCACATACGCTACGTGCCTAAAAGAAGAACGCGAAGATTCTTCCTGTGGTGGGGAATATAAGCACCCACCAAGACAACGGTCCAAGTGTGGACGGAAAAGGCGCGGAAAGATTTCTCGCGTTCTTCTTTTTCAGTACATCGTGGCCGTAGTGGTCAAACACATCACGCGTTCATCCTCCGCTAGGCCCAGGATCAATCCCACCATTAGGTGGAATAGCTCAGAAAGGAACGAGGTATTTTATTCAATACTTATGACACTGTGCGTTTATGCAGTTTACCTTATCAATAAAATATGATCCCCGGGTTGCTGAGTATTTTTCACCTTGTGCGGTCGCCCTGCTTGACCCTACGCCGAGTGCGACGGCGAAGGGCCGCGGATGGTCCTGTTCTTCGGTAGGTGCTTATATTCACCACAGGAAAGAAAAAAGGGAAAAAAAATTTCTTCGGGGGGTTTTTTTTTTTTTTTCCCCTTTTTTTTAAAATTTTTCCATTCCCGTGGGGGGGGGGCCCCTAGTTGGGGGTTTTTTTTCCCAAAAAACAACCATTTTAAAAGACGGCGCGGTTTTTTCAATCTTGCCTCAGGGGCAACAGGTTCTATCCCAGCAGGAGTGAACTAGCTCAGAAAGGGATATTTCATTCTATCTAAAAAATATATATATTATATTATAATATATATACTATTATATATACTATATATAGACTACTATATATATTACTATATATATATATAATATACGATATATTAATATATATATATATATGACCTAGTTATGTTTTGACCGACTGTTCAGCCTTTGATTTTTTTTTAAACTATAGTTCTAGTATATGACACTAACAATGAATTTAAAGTGTAACGGACATGATTCAAAAGTTTTGAAATATTTTTAAATTTTTTTTATAAATCACAATTTAACATTAAATATTTCTTTCGAAAATGAAATAATTTTCGGATTAATTACGTATATATTTACTTACATGTTTTATGTATACAGTGTTTTCTTTTTAATTAACGAATACCAAAGGTTGGTATACATACATCATGTCGTGAATGCATTGCACACCGCGCGCTGGCTACCACGCGCTCACAGCAACACCGGTGCCTAAAATTAATTTCAAATATTTTTTGTGCTTTATTTTACCAAAAAAAAAGAAAAAGAAAAAAAATTCTTAATATATATATATATATATATATATATATATAGATATACTATATATATATATATATATATATATATATATTTATAATATATATATATATCATAATATATATATATATATAATATATATATATATATATATTTAGGAAATGCATCACCGCAATCAAATATGTATTTGTAAATACCCCCTGATATTTTCACCATGCTGGATTCGATCCTGGCCCCTAGCAGATGAGCGTGCAAGTGTTTGACCAACTACGCCACGACGAGACAAAAGAAGAACCCGAGAATATCTCTACTGTCCAAGCAGAGCATTACTACGTGTTCTTCCAGCTCGCACTCGGGCGTAGGGCCAAACAGGGTATTACCGCGCATGCGTGAATGTATTTAATAATACCAAGAACCGGGGGTTAAATATGTACAGTAGAAATGCAAATAACATGCAATTAAATTTTTGTATTTGTAAACTACTGAATTTTCACCCATGCTTGGGAATTCGATCCTGGACACCTAGCAATACAAATTTAATTTCAGACGTCTTATGCCATGTCTATGATAAATTTTTCTAATGATAATTTTTTTCCATTTTATCGAATGGTAATATCAATACATTAATAATAATAATAATCAATAATAATAATAAATAATAATAATAAAATAATAATATAATAATAATAATAATTAATAATAATAATAATCAATAATAATAATTACTAATTAATATTTAATAATAAATAATAATATAATAATAATAATAATAATATAATAATAATATAATAATAATAATACATAATAATTAATAAATAATAATAATAATAATACATAGATAATAATATAATAATAATAATTAGGTAATAATAAAATATAATAATAATAATAGATAATAATAATAATAATAATAGAGCCTGAACTCCGAGTAACACCACCGTTTATAGATTGACAGAATGGACGGTGGCCGTCTACAGTATCTACAGTAGACCGACAGGAAAGGAATTCATAGCTTTGCGCCAGATTTTATCGAAGATTTTCGATAAACAGAAGGGCCGATGACCACCAAGACTCGGAGAGAGAAGGGAGAGATGATCATCTGCAGTAGAGACGTTCCTGACGAAGGCCAAAAACTGACAATCAGAGATAGATAAGATTGAAAAAAAATTGAAAAATTTCCAAATTTTCCCCTTCATGATATATTCGAAAACTTGAACGCGAGTTAAGGCGATAGCAAGATAATTTGAAGGCTGAGAGAGATTCCCTTTCCTGTAGGAGGAGAGCAGATTTTTAGCAGGTTAGGGAAGGTGGAAATGGAAGACATATACGGAAGGGTTTATCAAGGGCACGATGCAAGCTAAGAAGCACAAGTATTGAGAACCACAGGAGGGATATCCTTCAGGACCATAAGACTTCTTTATGTTCAATTTAGAGGGAGCAGCAATAACGTTTTACCAAGTTATTACAATGTTAGGCATAACTGAGATAAAAGAGGGTGTAGTAATAATAATATCTCCGTCCGGAATCATCTAAGGTGTATATTAAGAGGCAAAGCTTTGAGCGAAGAAATCGGCTTTAGCAGAAGTCATAGAAGCAGCAGCTGCAGCAGTTGTGCCTTTCGGAAGATACTAGAGGTGGCAAAGAGGAAGAAGCATAGTCAGTTAATATGCTTTTTTTTTTGTAAAATGCCAGAAAGGGCGGGAGCAAGAAGAACCAGAAACGACATTTTCTAAGGAGAAGTGTTTTTAGTGTTAGGGAGAAAAGACTGAGAGATTCCGGGCGGGAGCAAGAGGAACCAGAATGATAATTGAATTTTCTAGGGAGAAAGGTTTTAAGTGTTGAATATATATATTTTGCGAGATTCCGTGGTAAAATATAAGTTGCATGATTTTCTTGGCTTTGAAGACCGTGGTAATTCCAAAGGGGAAGCGTCCCTCCCTGTGGTGAATAGCACGAAAACAAGCAGAGTTAAACAAAGGTTTCTTAAATTCAGTTGAAAGGACAGTCAAAATATATATATATATATATATATATATATATATATATATAATATATATATATATATATATATATATATATATATATATATGAGAGAGAGAGAGAGAGAAGGAGAGAGAGAGGAGAGAGAGAGGAGAGAGAGAGAGAGAGAGAGAGAGAGAGAGAGAGAGAGAGAGAGAGAGAGAGAAGGGGAGAGAGAGTGGATAGTGAGAAAGAGTGAGAGAGAAGAAGAGAGAGAGAGAGAAGAGCAGAGAGAGAGAGAGAGACGAGAGAGAGAGAGAGAGAGAGAGAGAGAGAGAGAGAGAGGCATATAAACATTAATAACGAAATAGGCAAAAATTACTTAAAATGAAAGCTCAAAAAGTCTAAACAAAATCTAAACAAAAAATATAATTTTGAGAGAAAATTTTTTTTGTTGGACTCCGTTCGTACCCCTAAGTTCCAATCAAACCCTCCAACTTGAATGTTCACAGGGTCCGTAAAATTTATTTCAAAACCATCGTCTGTTATGATTTCGATTAATGGCAGGACCACATTTGTGTGGTCCCTGGCGATCCTGCCAAGCAAGGGTTCCAACCAACCTGAAAATGATTTTTTTTTTTTGCAGGGCCTCTATTACAAATATGACAAATACATGTCTATATCGTCGCATGAAAGGCAAAATGTCTTAAACGACAAGTTATTAGTTTTACAGTAAAGGGAATTAAACGAAAAATATATTTTACGAAACAATAGTTTAAAATTACGCTAATAAAGGAAGTTTAGTTAAAAAAATGAATTCATTTAGTTTTATTCTTTATGGTTGATTCAAGAGTCGCAAAATTGTCTTAGAAAGCTGAAGCATATATCATTCGATTCAGCAGAGAAATTGTTTTTAGCGGCGCTGAAAACAAGTTCACCAAACCGTCGTTATTACATTTCCCTTCAAAGAGATATATGTACTTTACAAGTCTATATATAGTAGGATAGTTTAGAGAGTTCGTCTATGATTTAATCACCTCATGTTAAAACAGCATTAGTAGGATATAATTAATAATAATAATAATAATAATAATAATAATAATAATAATAATAATAATAAATAATTTGAAATACTTAATTTAAAAACAACAAAAACAAAGTTCACAGATACGTTAAATTTAGTTAATTAACACAAAAATAGAAAAGTCCTAGTGCCACACACAGCCAAAAGGGGCGGGGTATTAGAAGGAAGTTATGGCATTGTCCAACCAATCCACTAAAAGTTATGGTAAAAAAAAAAAAAAAAAAGTCCTGACCGCTCCCTGAAAAAAAGAATATCTTATAAGGAAAAAAATGACCGACGAGAGAGAGAGAGAGAGAGAGAAGAAGAGAGAAAGAGAGAGAGAGAGAGAGAGAGGAGAGAGAGAGAGAGAGAGAGAGAGAGAGAGGAAGAGAGAAGAGAGAGAGAGAGAGAGAGAGAGAGAGAGAGAGAGAGAGAGAGAGAGAGAGAGAGAGAGAGAGAGAGAGAATTTTTCTCCCACAACTTTACGTTTTTTTACCCAAAAATGGGGGGGGGGGAAAGAGGATACATAACTTATTACAACCCTCTAATTTCTTTTCATTTATTTTTAAAGAGTCGCAACTTGAACCTTACTTAGGTTTCAGTTCTATTTTAAGTACCAATCGAGAACCATTCAAACCATTCCAATAATGGTACATACTTCATAACCTCATTCTCTAAAAGCCAATATTTATTAGGTTCATAAGAGAAACCAAACAATAATAATAATAATAATAATAATAATAATAATAATAATAAATAATAATATTGACCATTTTTTTTTTACTTTTCGAACACATCTCAATATATCATCATCATCATGTCGCTCTTGGTCACCAAAACTGGGGGTAGGGATACTCAAACATAAACCAGAAACTCGACGCATGCATGCATGACCATTCTTAGGGCATAAATAAGTGGTAGCGGAACCTCAACCCAGCTACCATTGTCCTTTTAATCGCTTCTTACGACACGCAACGTACGTTGTGAAAATTTTCTCCCCCCATACAAAGGGATAGTATATATATATATATATATATATATATATATATATATATATATATATATATATATTATATATATATATAATATATATATATATATATATATATATATATATATTATATATATATATATATATATATATATCATTTATGTTAATTTAGTTATTATATTTATCGTTGTAGTGGTAATAATCCTTGCTGAAAAGAATTAAGAAGTATTATAGAGATTATTGTATTCATAAAGTAGTTGTCCCACCCAAAAGGATTGTTATTGAACATATGAAGGATCCTAATATTACCTACAAAAGGACTATTAAAGTGATTCATATTATTATTAGTACTAAAAAGGAATGCAGGTTGGGAGGTTGGGGGTTTGTCTAGGAAATTTTGTTGAGTGTGAAGGATATCTGTATGAGATAGAAGACCATGTCCTTGGTTTGGTCGATTAAACTATGGGATCACCCAGTCTCTGGGCGGGAAATCTCCTTGTGTTCTCGGATTAGTTGGATTCTGAAGACCAAGAAAACCCATTGGTACTTCTTGAATCATCATGTTTGTTAGCCAAATCATTGATTCTAAGCTCACTGGGTCTCGTAGAAAAGTAACCGTTTATTCTAGGATGAAGTTGTCTTTGGGATAAATCGACATTAGATCCATTTCTCAAAGTGACATTCTTGGGTCTGCGGGTCTTTTGTCCGTTATCTTTGTTGATTCTTGGATCAGACTTCACCTGATTATATTCACTGCTTGAAGGAAGATTATTTTCTGCCACTCTTATTTTCATCTGATGGTCTCGGGTTTCCATCTTGTTCTACTGAAATTTTCTTTGATTTCTTTTCTCAATATATATATATATATATATATATATATATATATATATATATATATATATATATATATATATATATATATATATATATATATATATATATATATATATATATATATTAGTGAACCATTGAAATATGTTAAGAGTACTACAGATAAACCAGTTAACGCCCTCCATGCACTATAATAAAAGTAAATCACCAATATCCAACCGCGTCACTAGGAAGCAAGCTAACTAGTTAGCATTATTTTTAACTAGTATCAGTTAGTTATACCAATACTAGGTAAAATATTATTATTAGTTTCTTAATAGTGATCATTGTAGGACTAAAAATATAACCAAATGGTTAACCAGTAAACGTGCTGACGAGTTAATATAATAACTACCTTACAAAAAACCACCATATTTGTTTTAGTAACCATCCCAACTCCCAACAACAGTATATTAGTAATGCCATACTAAATATTATTATTATTATAGCCGATTAAAATAATATTTCCCGAATAAGGCCCATAACCGGACAACCATTGCACTAGTACCATTTTCTAATAGCTCTTAATTTTTTTTTAATATACATATTTTTTTGTTTAATTAAACTACCTGTAGAGACCAGTCAAAACCACCAACGCTAACGGAACCTGAATTCTGTTGGTATTTTAACTCGAGAGTGTCATCAGAGAGGACATCAATAACCGGGGTGGCCACAGTGGTACTATCTCGGGCAATCCGATCCAGTAATGGTTCCAACCACCCTGGACATCAAATTCGAAAAATCCAAAAAACTTAATAATAATAATAATAATAACAATAATAATAATAATAATAATAATAATAATAATAATAATAATAATAATAATAATAATGTTTAAATATCTACAGTATAACTAATTTATTGCTATTACTACTACTACCATGACTCGGAGAATTCGTTATTATATTCACATAATAAAATATACTAGTTCCATCTGTTATTTAATAATATTTAAAGAGAATGTTTCGTCTAATATAAAAGGGGGTAACTCTCCCCTTTATCAACTCGTACCATACTACTTCCCAAAATCACATTAATAAAAAAAAGGAGAATTATCATACCTGTGGTACATTCACAATGGGAATCCAAAAAGGTGAGCACGGGACCTGTGGCTTCTTTGGCACCCATCAAACGGGCCCTGATGAGTCCCTCTCTTTTCGGTAGACGAACTATTTTCACTTTGGGATACTGACCCATGTAGTTCTCCAGCTGCTCCTTCAAATGATCTGTAATATACACCAAATATGTTGAATTAATTATTTTCAAATGATTAAAAGCCGTATCTTACCACTTAAATTTAATATTAACGTCACTTCATAAAGAACTAGTAAAAAAAATAACACAAAAAAACCGTTCAAAGTATATGAACCCGTAGAAGTTATTATGTCTTTAAAAAGAAGAAGTTATGGTTTAAATAATAAACTAGATAAAAATAATAATAAAAACACATTAATAAAAAAGATATTGGTAAATAAAGATACTCAGAAAGTTTATAAATCTATTTAAATATTTGCAGTTTTAAAAGATCTACATAGAATTAGAGTAATATTTATTAGAAGAATTAATGTTCAAGGTTATGATATAAAGCAAAAGATTTTGTGAATATAAACTTATGATTTAAAATAATGTGATAAGTGTATAAATTTCAAACAATTGATTAATAATTCTAATATGAGACATAGGAATATAACATGATAAGTTACATTTATATTAATGATAGATTGGATATGAGAGAGTCCAAGAGATACAGATAAATATTCAATAATAAAAAGGATAGAGTATTGTGAAGATTCATGCACATATGTGAGTTCGATTGAGTGTGTAGATAGATTGAGAAGTGTACTAATGAGGAAAGATCAATAAAGCGAGTATAATACTTTGGTATATATGAACATAGTATCTTGTATACCACATCAGGACTCAGATGGAATTTGAATTATATCTATCAATCTCATCAGTAGCTTTACTCTATTTCGGGACTCTGGTTCTGACCAGACGAAGTAAGTGATATATGTTTAATATAATTATTAAATAAATGTTAGTTTTTTTTATTAATAACTATATAATAAATCATTATAATAACATGCAATTTAAATTTTAAGAAATAGAAATAATATAATAATAGTGTGTGTTGAAATTGTAAAAAAGGACATCTAATGAATAATTCAATTTAATTTATTACATGTAAATTAAATAAATAATATGATAGAAATAAAATGAATAATTATTATATTTTTTATGGCTAATTACAAATTAGCTTTCTAATATCTAGTAAAAATATGACTCCACTATATATTATAATACAGAAAATAGAAAGAATTAAATGGGTAATATTTGGCGAATATTATTAGATAAGGAAAATAATTAAATTATAGATAAAGTTATTCTAATATAATTAATATCGAAATATATAATGATAACTTATTTTGTCAGATTCTTATACATTTGTATTAGAAAAATGGTAAGGTATAGAGAGCAGTAATATAATAGGAGATATTGGATTAATCAAAACTTAGATTAAATCCAATTGATTTAATCAAATGAAGAGCCTATTAAAGACGCACAAAAGTTTAAAGATGGTATTTTTATATTTGGAAAAATAAACAGTTAATAATTATTATAAATAGAAATTTATTTTAATCTTGTATATCTAATAGGATAAGAGTTTATGATCTATATATAATAGTATTTAGCAAGGGGTGACTAAAATTTTAATACTTATATGTAGCACATCAAGGGGTGAAATAGTGTGAAAAAATTGGAAAGAATGACTAATTGATAAGTTTAGTAACTGTTGATATTTGGTATTTATATATGAAACTACTGTAAGTGAAAACATTTTAAATGAAGAAGGACATATACATTATTATTTAATTTAGAAATAGAAAAATAAAGGTAAATGTTTAGTGAAAATAATTTAATAGAAAAATTGGATAAAGTAAAAGATAGAAAGAAAAATTGAAAGACTACATTAGACAATTTGCATCATTTGTGGAATAGTAATATTATTATTATATAACAAAAGAAAATTAACAATAATAAAGTATAATATAGTAAAGATATTTATTTAGAATATGTTAAAGTAATAAAAATTCGAATGACAAATTGTAGAGGTAATGTAATTATGTTAAGTAATATATATATAATAATATCCTATCTAGTACCAGTGGTATAGGTATTTGGCATTACAGGGTTACTCATCTTTCTGGATAAAGATATCAGGGAAAGTCGGTGAAGAAATAATTGTGATCATAGGGAAAGTTCAGGGAAAGTTTTAAAATAATGCTGAAATTACGTAGGAAATTTCCAATAAGTCTATTAGAAAAGTCAGGGAATTTTAAAATTTCCAAACATATGATAGATTATGATTCTTATGGGATATAATAGGGTGGTGCTAATTCTGTAATGATATGTTAGTATTGTATTCGATTATGAAATAAATTTTTTTCTATTACAAAATTATTGTGGAATGAGAGATGTATTTGTTAATGTGAATGTATATAAATAAAGGAATGGCGATAGGAATGACATTTATACCTATAAAATGTCTACTTTTAATCCTGTTATTTATATTTATTATTATTATTTTTAGTTCTTGTATATTTATATATATATACTAATTTTTATTACTTCCTATTCTGTTCGTTATAGATAATTTGTTTCCAGTTATCTTACTCTGCTCTACTTTATTATTATTGATTGGTATATAATATATATATATATATAGGATGTGTTTTTAGATAGATTATTTAGACTTTGATTAATCTGTTTATTTAATTTATCTTTTTAGGGAATTATATCTTTATTTGAGGTGCCGTTCAATTGTTTGGTGTTTGACGAAGATTTTTTGAAAGTTCTGCCAAAGTAGGTAATTTTATTATTTTTTATAATATGTTATTCAAGCAAAAAAATATATCGTTGAAGCTGTAGATATGCGTAGAGTGTGTGTGTTGGATCGGCATTATGCGGTTGAACGCTTGAAGGTCATTGTGTGTTCTACAGATTTACAGATGGTTTAATAGACATTTATATGTTATCAGTGAGAAGAATTTTCTCTGTTTTCATAGATGACAGTATATATAGCTTGCACTAGAACGCATACTAACTATAGTACTCGTTTCGATCTATTACAGATATCTATTCATCGTATACTAATTTACCTTTTATATATGGCTCGGAGTGCTTTCTCTTATAGATAGACAAATATCATAGAATGACGCTGAAAAGATTTAGGTCTAATTAGCATGATCACTGAAAAAAATGTATACTCTTCTTCCGTTTCAAAGCTTGACAGTCTTTTCATGTAACGCTAAATCTATGTTAGTCATTTATTTATTTAACTGTCTCCTAGTGAATCTAATTAATTATTCGATCTAAAAGAATTAGAAGGAATACTAAAGAATATAATGATTATATTATGACTTAAGAATATAATCATAATGTACAATAATAATAAGTCAAATATATAAAAATGTTAATTGTACTAGATTTAATTGAATAATATAATAATAATAGATAAAGAAAATGATATATATATTACTATCATATTGCAGTTGTGAATCTACAATTATATATCTAATAATCACACATTATATAAAAGAATATAATAATATTCAAATAATGATAATATTCAAGATTATTATTAGTCTACTTATAATTAATAATCTAGATTATGACTTTTGAATATGAGTTTTTATTTTAATAATCTTTATATTTAGCACTGAGATAAATGACAATAGTTCATATAGATAACGTAATCATGTAATAGCAGAATAATAATAAATTAAAGAACTATTGAATGAAATAATTTTTAATTGCAGATGAATTTGAATCAAGTGGATAGGAGGGTTTTGCAATTATAAATAATAATAAATAATTATTAAAGATATGCATATATTTATATGTACGTGTATTATATATATTGATAATAAGAGAAGAAGAAAATATCTAATGATTATTTTATCAAATGATAAAATGAGTGAAATCTAAAATTCATAGTCAAATAATAATAGTAATTAAAATAAAAAGCATCCTAAGAGTTAGATAATTATAAACTGAAGATATAACAATAAATATCAAACTCATTAAAACCGAATGTTAAACCAATCGATCTACACAACAGCTAAGTGACAAGGTGTTAAATAGAAAGATAAATAATCTACAATTTAAAATGTACATAACAGAAATAATGTAATATATGAATATATAAAAGGTGAATAAAATGATATTAATTAATTTATCTAATGATGCGCAAAAAATTTAAGACGTAGATAGGATGATCAAATAGATAATTTTAAAATTGAAGCTAAAATAATAATAATAATAGAAGACATAAACTCGTAATATAATATAAAATAAATTAATCAAAATATTGTCTTGAGAAAAAAATTAATATCAATAATAATAATAATTTCAATTAATACATATATATAGATATTATTGATATATAGTATTTGGAATCAGCATATTAATAATCAAATAATCTATAGTATTAATAAATATAAAGTGAAGCTTTTAATTATTTTTCTTTTTTTGTATAAATAAAACTGTTTTCTTTTGAAAAAATAAAAAAAGGAGTGCTTTGGACGGTTATGGGTAAGTATAGCCTTATTACTAAAAAAAAAAATATTTTTTTAATATTCACCCTGATGATGAACAATTTCTAAGTAATGTTTTCATATAATTTAATGTATGAACTTGAGTAATATAGCTGCAATAATAATTTAGATATTTTTTATACACCAAAGATAAGAACAGCTGGTCAGGGAAAATTTGCAGATTTGGTCAGGGAAAGTCAGGGGAAATCAAATTAAAATTTAGTGTTGGAACCCTGCATTGAGCAAGTAAGTTTTTTAATGAAATAATTATTGGTGCTGTAATTAATTTTTAGTGATAGTAGATAAGTCATACAAGAATGATACAATCGGCAGTAATGGTTAAAATAAACGAGTAAAGAGAATTATAAGAAAGGTTTTATTGAAAAATGGATTATATATTTTGGAAGTCCTAATGGATTATGTCTGAGGCAGGAAGAGAATTTCAAAATGATGATATGGAAACATTTACTACAAAAATGAATATCAGATTAATGAGTACAGCGACAGAAAGCCATGGAGTAATGTTTTATGTGAAAAGGTAGTAGGATGAGCAAAGAATCATTATACATTAGTTCGGAAGAAGGCAAGGACATGACAGAAAAATAGTATGGCATGGGCAAATTTTTGCCAAATATGGACTAACAAATTACTTGGGATAGCACCGAATCAACTTGTTTAATGGAAGAAATGTAGGAATACCAAACATAATAGATTGTGATAACATACCGGTAATAATAAGTGAAAAGTAGATTGTAAACTCGGAATGCAATTTTCGAAACATAGCCCTGCTAGAAAATACATTAGAAAATGGATGTTCAGAGAAATATAAATGTGCTTAGAACAATTTAAGAGATATTTCAAAAAATATTAATATAGGTGAAGAAGTGTTTATTACAAAAGAAACATTGATAAAGAATGGAGAGGACAGCTAAAGTAAATGTGTGTAGATTGGAAAAACCATCAATAGTAAATAACATGGAGGACTTTAAGAGCTGTAATCAAAAGATTCACTCAACAGAAATTCAAAGAAGTAGATTAGAAGGTAACAACGAACTTGAAGATAAATAATTAGGATGAATAATGAAGAAGAAAGGAGGAAAACATGAATAGATACTTAAATGAGAATGGTAATATTTAGAATGAATATAATATGTACAGAAAGAAAATGATGAAATGATAATGAAAAATAGTCAAGAATGAAGAATGAAGAAGAAGAAATTGAATAAAATTTGATGAATAGTTTTGTTTCATCCAAAAATGTGAAAACTGGTAAATACTATGAATGAAATTAAGAAGTAATGAATGATTATACTTAAATTGCTATGTCATTGTAAAGCTGGGTAAAGCAAACAGTATATAAGTTATGATGTTATTAAATTTCGCTAATTTTAAATTTTATATAAATCGAAGAACAATTTTTGAAATAGGAGTAGTTTCGGATCATTTAAATATTTAGGGTTCAATTATTGATTATTTGTAATGATATCAATATTGGTATGGATAAAATAATATCTTGGGAAAGGTTTAAAATTATAAATAAAAACAAAAGAAATAGAACTTGATCAAAAGAAGTAAATAGAATACCAAACAATTAATAGGATTATTGGATGGTAGAAATAAGACCAGATCTATCTTTATAGTTAGTAAATGAGTAAAGGGAAAAGAACTGAGCACAAAGATTATAAAGGAATTCATAGATTTAACAAAAATTCATAGAAATGAATTAAATATACAATGAATATGATAATTGGAATTTAATAAACATTGTGATTATTCATTTGCTATGAGAAGGAGATAAAC
>JABUQX010000812.1:0-42500 GCA_015478945.1 Trachelipus rathkii
CAGAGACTTCCTCTAGAGGCAACCATGATTGGATTCGAATATGGCGATGCCTCCTTCTCCTCTTTAATTGTCGCATGCATTTACATATTATCAACATTGTCGTATATATTGGAACGGGTCATAGGGCGACTATGAATTTAGCAAACGCTTAGGAAGAGCAATACTGCCGAATGGCATTCCTGCCCATCGTTTCAGAAATATTATACTCTGCATTCCTAAATCTAACGAGTATTCTCTAAGAGAATAAGGATATTGAATCGGCCGCATCTGATCCTCTGAAGTATCAACCCTTTTGGCACTCTCTTTGTTATCCATGAATACCACCCTTCTTTTGAAACCCTCTTTGCAAGCTCTCCTTTTGAGACTTCACATCCATTCTTATCACCCTTCTTTCCGACATATCATATGGTCTAGTCGCTTAGAGGTTACGGTAATTCATATTTCCTATTCCACAAAAATAAACTTAGCTCTTCCCAAAGACCTAGGCTTTTTAATCTGAAACACTAGCCTACTACACGTATGTTTACGTTGCTTTCTTTCAAAATCGTTTCAACGACGTTGGTGATTAGTAGTGCGACTTCTTTCTCTGTAAATAGTGTGTCGCTCAATAGGTTATATCTTCTCACCAACCTTTCCTATATATTATAAATATATTATATAAATTATATATATTATATTAAAGTATGAACTAATAATTTTATAATTAAATAATAGTATAGATATATATTATACATATATTAGTATATATATATATATAGTATATATCATTACTAAAAAGATATATATTAATAATATGGCATAATCTTTCAAGTGCGATTAGATCGACCTCATTTTTCTACTCATGTTTAAATCTACACTTACCTATTGGCATCTCGAATTGCCTCCCTATCTTTGCAGATCTGGACAACTTTCCACTTTTTAATAAACTCCACTCTCTAAATCTCTCTCGAAACACCCATAATGATCTTTTATATCTCTTTCACGTGTCTCAGACCCTAATCTCACACTTATTTGACAATGTAATTAATCATCTAGATCAATAAATAAACATAAACGAACTATATTACATAATGATCTATCAATACTTATTCCTAATGTATGTATGTAATCGTTAAATTATATTATCTAAGTGAGCTCATAGATATCTACGCAGTCTTTGATACGTAGAATCAACGGCAAATAAAAATGCACTTGTAAAGATATAATCCTCATATATTCCATAGACTTCAATAATTTGAGTAACCCTTTATCCATCACAACTGAGTTGCGTTAGGTGTCGCAGTATATTGCCTTATTCATATAAATAGAATCAAAGTGAGTATTAATATATTTATTTGAGGAGAATCCACTACAAATTAAACTAGTCACACAGCGTATTATATAATACTAACTAAATCATTACAGTAGCACATAGAGGGTGACAATATTGGAGACTTACAAGATTCACATTCAGTATGGTTAACTTAATATCCTTACTATTCACTAACCACATCTGATCTTCTAGTGGTAATACCACACCTTGCCTACTAATTATTGTCTACATATGCAATATCAAATACTTCCTGCTATAATATATCCCGCGATCCTGCGAGCCTAACCTGAGGAATTGCGATTATGGCAAGGACAGGATCGTAGGTTCTATCACTTTTCCAATTTATTTTAATATTTATGTATATATTTGTAAATTTTTATTTTATTATATTTTTTTTTTTTTTTTATTTTTATGCCGCACCTCAGTACCTTATTTTTTAGAAAAGGGCAATTAAGTGGAAGATCCGAGTGGTTAACAGTAATTAAGAATTTGATGTATATACATGAGTCGAGGCAACCCAAGGCGACTGTTTGTCTGTAACATGCTTATTTCCTTTCTACTCAATCAGTATGTTATCTGAAAATTATCTCCATTCTTCAGGTACATTTAATACTCCGCCACAATGCTATATGTCTCAATTTTAAAGCTAGCTCCGCAACACTACGACTCTGCAGAAAATTTGTTAGCTGCATTGTTAAGATCTAGATGTAGTTTGTGGATTTCACATTATTTCACTTTGTTGAGCTGGAATTAATATAGTATTATTAATAAAGGAATAACGATAAATACTAATAATAACGTGACCTTATTCAAACTCTAAATACCTCATGACACATACACAGAACTTACTATTTTAATTCCCTAAATACTCATTACATGTCCACAGAACTTACTGTTGCAATTCCCCAAGCTTATATATAACTTATATATATACAAATCATGTATAATAGATAATTAATATTGAACTCTAAATGTATTTTTAGTATTGAAAACATAAAATAAATATCATAGAATAGGATTATAGGTGTCTCTTTAAATAATTCCTCAGGGTATTTATAATTTTATTCTGATATTTCTGTCCCCTATATATATAGACTATACTAGAGTAATATCTGTATTTAATTCTTACTATGTTCATCAATATAATTAAGACCGCAGTACATATATGGTAAGTATCATAATAACTCCTATATCTTTGTATGAAGACACTTATTTAATAGGAAGTACAGACCAAGTATTATTATAATTCTATTGCAAGTTTTACTGATATATAAGTACTAGTGTAAACAAATTTTTAGTCCTAACTTTTTAGTTACACATACATAAAACTGAGTAATACGTAAAATAATACGTTTGTATCATAATACGCGGTTAAGGAATGTCCTAGTGCAAGCATTTGGTAGTGGCTGTATTCTATCAAAAGAAATAGCAGAAGATAAATTTGACAAAGAACTAAAAACAAATCCCCAATTAAGTGGTAATGAGCCCTAACGCTTTCTCGTGCATATGTCGAAATATTTTCGAGTTTGATGAATAAAAAACGAATAAAAAATCACGACTTCACAATAATCAAGCGAATCTACGAAACCAATCGAAATAAGTTTTCAACTTTAAAGAAATAAAATTCATAAAATAGCTCTCTAGTTTCCTATTATGACATTAATTATATAAACTTGTGAGAAGGTTTATAGATGAATATATAATATTATCTAATAATAATAAATAGATATTATATATAAATATATAATATAATCATAATTAATAATCATAATAATAATTATTTTCCTATTATGAGAAATTGAATGAAGACATCAGAATATAATTAATCAGAAATAGACTGATTCGGATGAGAGAACAGAGATTAATAATCTGAATGCTAACTAGATCCGAACAAAGCCAACAAGCATTGTTAGTTAACAGCGGGGCTTGGATGATTTTACATTTAACAACATGGTGAGATGGAACGTGGTCGCACGCGAAGTAGTGATTAAAATGGCTGTAGTTGTACCTCATAACACACAATTCCTAACCATAGAGGCACAGATACTGTATAGAACTGAGGATCTAACAGAAGTCAAATAAATGAAAGAACAATTGAGAGATAATGTGAAAATATGTATCATTTTCCATTCTCTGCTGGCTTAAACACTTGTAATCCCTAATCTCGTTTAATTCGAGTTTGGATCGTTTCATAATTAAAACTTTTTTCGTATTTTCTCCATATTTTTTTTTTAGTTAATACCTCCGATATTATCTTTTTCTCATTTTTAACCTTTTAAGTGGTACAAATATAAAATGTTTCTGCCTTGCTCTCGTAATTATCCAGATTATTGCCTACGATCATTATAACTTTAATATTTTCAAAATTTTGATTTCATTTAAGAGTGTTTCTTACCTTAGTCTAAAAATTCTACAAAACGATGACATTTTGCTGAGAAGAATAAATAAATGGTGGCCTACTGCGGGAAAAAACTAAATAATATACAGAAAGAGGACAGTATGATGAATGAGGCATAAGAGTAAGTACAACCTGCTCATGAAGTCAGTGACTTACAGTAATAAAATACAGTACTCTACTTCACTGCTTTTATACTAAAAGTAAAATACAATATATATAACATATATTATAATCGAAAATGAAAATAAAAATGAAAAAGAATAAAGAAAGAAAGAAAAAAAGCAAAAAAATCATGATGGAGATATAGAGATATTAAGAAGCATAATTAATATATGACTATTAATAAAAACAAATAGATTAAAAGATATAAAATTAATAGTAAATGTAACTTAATAACACTTAACATCTAACAACTATAGCTAACTTAATGGACTAATAGAATAGATAAAACTGAATGAAATCAAAGATGGTTCTTTTGAAGATAATTAAATGTATTCATTTTCTTCTAAAAACGTGCAATTCATATTTGATACAATATACAATCATAAATAGATAAATATGAAATACTAATCTTTCCATCATTTTTCAAATCTTCTCCTCCCTAAAATTAGAAGCCAATTTATCAAAATCTCGGCAAGCATGAATCATAGTTGAGAGAAAATAACACAAACAAATAAGCCAATGAAAACCAAAAGATCACACAAAATTGTAATTAAAGAAAAAAAATGACGGGCTCCCCTTTCCAATGCATATGTAACTAAACAGAAATTCAATGAGAAGAGACCATTCAAAAAGAATCTCTATTCTGTCAACATTTAGTCGGCAACTTAAATATCCTAGCATGATAATCGTCTCCCTCTTCCTTACACACTACTTATTTGAGATATATCCTGGGAACAATTTTACACATAGTAAGTACTAGAACCTTGCACGGGATATTCAACTACATATAGTATCCCGTTATTAAGTACATCGAGCATAAGGTCCTTCTAATATTTCGCAACATACGCGGTAAGCGTTATATCAATATATCCACCTAGGATATAGAAGGGCAGTAAACTGTCGTTTACCGTCTCACACTTATATAACTTTATACTTATAGTGTCTTTGTTTATAATATAAAGTTATAGATATTATAATATATTATACATATATATAATATATATTAATATATATAATTATATATATAATAGTATAATAAATATAATATATTAATTATATTATAATATATATATATATATTCAGAGGTGGTGAGCTAACACGTACTTATCACCGCTCATATTGGGTGTAGTCACCGCTAAGCCGCTACACCTCATTAACCTAGCAGCCTGAGAGAAATCGTTCAGTCACCGCTTAAGCGCCCTTACTACACTTATATTATCAGTAAACCATTATCAAAACATCACCTATCTGAGTAAGTTCCACTATAACGTATCAGCAAACGTCTCCCGCTATATAAAATTATGTGCGTATATTCACTGAATAGATTTTAATATTAAAGTACTTGGGAAATAGCATATCACTCTGAGCTAAACAAAAATTATATTTTTATTATCAATTGAATTGAAGCAACTAATTGAAGTAAGCTGCACCTAGTATATACTATAACATACAAGTATTTTTCCACTTCCTCTTATACATAAGTCTAATCTAATTAGGAACATAGCAGAGAGTATTCACAAATTTTCAAAAAAGAAACGTGCACAAGACTTAAGAGAGCAGATAAGCGCTTGAAGCGTCATTTAGCCACAATCGAATAATTTGTCCCATACACTTATCTAATTCTTTTCGCTCATACAACTAAGATCGATTCAAAGCTTATTACAAGCATGTATAGAGCTTTTTGAAAAGTGTAGTAGGTGATTTATAATTTGATAAACATAGGAGCAGAGAGCAATCAAAAAAATCGAGCCTAAGTGATAATTGTATAGCAAAGAATTCCTTTGGATACGAAT
This sequence comes from Trachelipus rathkii, assembly GCA_015478945.1. NCBI lineage: Eukaryota > Metazoa > Arthropoda > Malacostraca > Isopoda > Trachelipodidae > Trachelipus > Trachelipus rathkii. The sequence goes on from JABUQX010000812.1 coordinate 5,666, forward strand.
AAAGGTATTGTCGGTATGTTAGTTTAAGCATAATTACTCAGTCAGAGTCCTCATTGTCCTAATAGTTTGAAGGTCCTCAACCTGAACATTTAGGTCTGTCCTTCACTACTGAAATATAATATTGATTTCGACAATACAATCTAGAACCTAAACATTAGACCAAACTGTTAAGATATATTCGTTATATATATAAGTATTATAATAAGTTGGAAGCTCTTATTTATAATTTATACAAATAAGTAAGTGTTTTATATTTGACTTTTTATCAAATAAATTAAATGATGTGCAATGTGATTATTCACACGAATAATTACTCTTAACGCAATATTTTTCTTGACTATCGCATTAAATTGACCAACAATTCCATATAGTAGTATTATAAATATTAAATATATATATTATATATAATATTATATATAAATATAATATATTATAATACATATACTGTGTAATAATTCTGTGTAGAACCCAAATATATATATATATATATAATTAAATAAATATATATTATAATATATATATATATATATTAAATATATATATATAATATATATTATATTATAATATATAGTATATTAATAATATTCTATATATATAATTATAATATTAAATATTATAGAAAATATGTCTATTCATAAGCCTGTACATATCTAATTGTAGTAAAGAGTCCAGTATAGGATATATCTAAAAAATAGTTATAAGGAGACTCCATAATTATTACAGTATACCAATCAGAATACTTTATCGGTATATAGTATAATTATACATAGTGACTATTAATTAGTTTTAGGGATTATTACAACAGAAATCGAAATAGGATATATAGTATAATACGAGCTAAATTATTCGATCACCTAAAGTATATTCAAATTAAATTGATATGTTAAAGTTTATAAAAAGATGAAGGGAAATAGGCCATCAGTCTAATATAAATTCGAGAAATATAAATGAAATGATTCAGATGTATTAAGAAGTGTGAGTAAGCTCTTCCATTATTGAAGGAGTGATATGGATATTATTAATAGCGAGATAGTTTGTATACGTGATAAGGAAAAAACACAAGATAAAAATAGTAATCTTAGAGCGAAACGAGTAGTAGGATTAGATTAGGTCTTATATTGATAGCAAAGAATCTGATGAAAAAATGAGAAAATATGTGAATATATTATTTAACCAAAAATTATCAAAAAGGCTGAACTATTCTGTCACATCTTGTAAACGAAGAGCAGGAGAAAGCAACAAGGATAGCGAGACATACATGCCTTACAGCACACACAGTTGACACAATTCACGGCTAGATTGGTGAGCTAAGAAAGCTACCGTCACGGTCCGCTCTGAGATCAATGTTCACGCCACCTATTTTGGTAGCATCGAGCCCGCTCGGAGCGGAACTCAGCGAACTAAAATGCCGAACGGTGCGACCCATCCTTTTCTATGAAGACCTAATAATAGATAATAATGCTGTAACTTTATGTGCAGCGAAGAGATATAGAACAGTACTACGTAAATATAATGAATTATTTATAAAGTTTTAACAAGAAACCAATAAAAAGTGTTATCTTTGACATATAAAACGTATATTTCTTCATCATATTCTTGTGTCGGATAAACAATTAGAACTTATAGGTAAATAACGGTTTACATTATATAGATATAGATGTACTGCAATGGAATATAGTTTATGTGAAGTTAATTTTCACCGTATTAGTAACGTAAGTGGATTATTGGTTTACTATGAAAAAAAAATCTCACGGTTTAAATTTAGAACCCACGTAATCGATAGGCAGAACTGAGCCATCCATACGAGGTAGATATGCTGCAAGAGTTTAAGAAATGTCATACCTCTCGAAAACGCAATGAATGATCGCGATAAAAGTGTCAATATATACAGCGCAGCACAGTATTAAACACAAAAACAAAGAAGAATTAGTTCGCATAGTCATAAGTTACCTCTAGTGAGTAATAATCGATAGAATGACGAGAGTCTGGAGAATGAGAAATAGTCCCTAGTACAGTTTTATCTAAAGCCAGCTAGCACAGTAATGTGTCAGGAGTTATTAATACCTGTTTTAGAAGTTATGTATAGTAAAATTTCACTCATTAGGCGAAAATTTAAAACGCACTACACTATTATCGCAAGAAAGGAGATCAGTACGAGGTGTTTCGAGTGCTAAACACCGCGACCACTATACCATACGAGTTAACAAACAAATCAGAAAAAATAACCAAAACAACAACAACATAACGAACAGAGATAAAAATAGTTATCAATGCGCTCAAGCAAAGTTCGAGATTGCGAGAGACAGATACATTTTTCTACTGACAAACCTAAAAAGAAAAAAAAAAAGATCACCGATGAAAAGTGTCTATCCATAATTTTCGGGCCGTATTCAAAAAAGGCCATTTTTAGCTACAACCAGAGATTAAGAGATATTGATCATATATGAGGCAAAGATATAATTGTCATTATTTCTATTATACTATAGTATTCTAATCCGTCCTATTTATTATTTATTGGATTAAATTATTATTATTATTACTAATCACATTAATATTATTATATACATTATTATTATATATTATGCGTTTCAAATACGAAATATTAATCCATATAAAATATATAATAATGAACATTCACGTATGAATATAAGTCGATAATAAGAATTGTTATCATATAGCATTATATATTATATAGTCAGCAGCATAGTAATACCCGAAAAGTACATCTATACTGAATCAATCATAAGTGATTTATATGAGTATACAAAATCTTATATCGTACTGCATTAACGCACTTATGTCCTACGAGAAGTGTTACAGAGTGAACATATTACTTAAGATCTATTTCATTCATATACTTATTATTAGTACCTGACAAATACTATTAACTTACATTATTAAAATATCAATATATAGCAAAATTCGTTCTGAGAGATGAAATAGATAAAATAGAATAATACCATAAACTACCTATCAAGTAGACATTATAATATGCCAATATCATTACGCTGCTACACATAGTTGCCAATAATAATAAAAACAATGTAAGTTATTATTAAATTAACATTGATTTATATTATGACGATTTATAAGTGGTCACTTGCGGGGCATTTCTTTCTAGCAGGGGTCGTATTTTTATCAGAGAAAAAAGATTTTTTCCCAAATTATTTATTTTCGTGAAATAATCGTTTTATCTGTAAACTTGTGTCCGACTGGCATGTACTAAAGTGTTAGACTATTCACTGGTCGTTTTGAAGTATTTGACTCTTGATTTAATCCATATCGAAACAGAATATTTAATATTACGTAGGAGAATCTTAAAAAAATGGAGTTGTTCGAATATTAACCAAGCCATTAATGAAGAATGCTATCACCTAGTTATTTACTCACCACTTCATAGTTTAGTGTTAGAGATTTGGTGTCGAAAAATAGTCAGTCGCACACACACTGATAACATATGTCATTCATCTCATTCATACTCCAGAATATTATATTTCTTTTAGGTGTCTCACCTTAATATGAAAACTACATTTATATACCAAACTTCTTCCCACTTTTGAGGCAACTACAGAGAGACTCTTAGTTAAACTACTTATTAGCAAGTATTATATATATATATAATACAATTAAGATAACTGTATAATAAGAAAAGAATATATAAATAGTAAACAACACTAATGGAGGTATTCGAGCCGACAATAATAATATAACAAACACTATATATATCCTAACTTAAATATTATTGCGGGTTTTTCACTCAGAAAAAATAGAAAAGAAAAGAAAAGAAAGAAAAATTAAACTTTTATAATTAATATAAATAAAGTAATATAAGGTTGAATGCGCACCCAATTAGCTATTAATATATAGGAAATTATGGTAATATTATAAACTTACACGAAGGTAATTAATTTACTTATCAAGAAATAATACAATAACAGGTCATATATAAGGACTTATATAAGTTCAAGCATAATAAATACGTCAAAATCTATTCAACATAAAAAATAATCATCAGTATTTCAAATTGATTTAATTATTACTAAAAAATTACCAACAATATGCAGACTTACATATGGTAAGTTATATTCGTGGACAAATGTAATATAATGACCACTCTGATTCCATGTATAAAATAATATTATAGTTATCCTAAAAGGCTTAATCCACTTGAAGCTTATATTATATATATATTAGAAAAGATTCATCCTTTAATTTACAAAGATAATTACTATAATAAATTCAATAAGTTATTATTTATTGTATAATTTATTTAGTACCTTTATTAATTACTAATTATATATTATATTAATACTGACTTCAGCTCAAGTCGAAATTAAATATACAGTGTATAATTATTAGATAATTTATATTAATATATATATCTTACCGTATATATATATAATTAATATATATATAATTATATATAGTAAGATTATATTATTGTATATAATTACACTATCATGAAGTATACCAAAGCTGATTAATAAAATATATATAAAAATGCATAGTATATAAATATCTATATATATTAAGAAGATTTACTGTTGCTATTAGTATTAAAATAATTTTATCATATTAAGCGATTAAAATTAAACACAAAAGATATAAAAGCTTTTTTCAACCCCACTATATAATGTGCCATTACAGATATATTTATCTTAAATAGCAACATTTATATGAAAGACTTAATGGCGTTCCAATAATAAATAATTAATAATGACATTAAAATTAATGAAGATACTATAACAATAATAATATCAATAAAATCAATAATAATAGTAATATTCTATTTGTATAATAATAATACATAACAAAATAGTAAACATTTAACAAAAGTCAATACCGTAAATAGCCAATTACTTAAGGATTGGCAATGCCTAACGACTATAATATTATGTTTTTCGATAATAAAAATTCACAATTAATAAAAAAAATAATAACTAAGAAGGTGTCATAGCTCAGCATAATTATACCGTTATTATTGCCAAGTGGTTTTCTTGAATAGTATAATGGTCACATCAGCTGCGATTTAGCCTAATTCCTATTTCCTTAAGAAGGGATCCTGCTCTACTTATTATTTACGCGTATTATCGTGATATGGGAATGGAACCCCCTGCATAGCCTCTCTTGCACTTAAGCTACTCATTTGTACAATAAGGAACATAGAGTATAGAACATTTTTGTTTTTTGATATTACAGAGCTGATTTCAATCTCTTAAAGTTTGTGGTCAATCAATAAGTTGGATTTATTTTCTACGATCGCACCTATTATTATTCTAAGGCTGTGATGACGCTGGATAAATGCTCATATTCCTCAATTGTCCATAAAAATACAATAAACTTGATCATTTGAAATTGATTAAATATGTGTGGAGCTAACAGAGCATCAATATGTATCCATTTTCCTGATATGAACAGAAATCCAATTGTTATTTTGTAAAATACGCTATCAAAGAAACACCTAATTCTGTGCATTTTGAGGGTGTCGCACAACATATTGCAAGAATCAACAATTGTACTGAAAATCTCAAGAAATTTTTTCGCGTAAATCTCAAAAATAATTCACTAAAATGAAAATTGTAATATTTTAAATGATTAATTATTTATCATCTATTATTTTTACTTCCTAAACTTACAAAAGTAAATAAAGAAAATATTCAGTTTCAACCTGAATTGATAAAATAATAGTAATAAAACTCAGCATAAATTAAAAGTTAATACTGACATATAAATAGAAGACGAGTCAAATTAATTAATTTATGAGACTATTCAACAGTTCCATATTGCGCACTTTATCAGTCACCCGTAAAGAACACAGTTGTAGCTTGAGAGAGTCTATCTGTCTTGCATGAAAACTCTGTAACTTGAGTCTAGAGTAGTCATAAAGGAATATATATTTAACAGTAGTTCTTAAATATTGTTTTTGTGAGAAGACCAAATAAGAGATTATTACTGAGCTCATTATCAAAGATTAATAAATAAAAGTTGGATGATGCTATTTATTTATTATTTATTTTATTATTATTCTCGAAGTTGGTGCTCCGTATTATTATAGTTTCTAATATATTAATTTATAGATAGAAAATTGAAATAGAATAGAATAAAATCACATTAATATATCAAATAAATAGATAATTAGTATCATATAATAATAAACACTAGAAATAATTTAATAATTGAATCAATATCTAATCATTATACACTTACATTATTAAAATGTATATAATTCAAGTAGATTTAATATATCGTTTATATTAGAAAGTAATTTATAATAATTAAAATAATGTCACTTATGTTCACTATTAATATTATATTTAATTATATATTTACAATAATTCATAATAATCATAAAATGAATATATAATATAATAATAATAATAATACATTATATTATATTATAGTTAAAAAAACATAAATTATAAATTGAAATGAAACTACATTAAGCTTAGTATTAATAGAAATAGGTTTTTAATTTTCAAGTTCTTATTATCTTCATTATTATTATAGTATTACTTGCAACAAAATTAAAGCATATGTGAATTGAATACAAATAGAGAAAGAAATAAATAATAATATGTATCTTTAATAATTTAATAATAATTTATATAATAAATATATGAATCATATAGACAAAATAGGCTACTTATTAGTCATTATATAATGATAAAAATTAAATAACATTTAAACTTATTATAACATTTTAATATAAATTTTTCAATACATTTATTTGTTATAACTTTTCTATCTATGTAAATTATAGCACATTAAATATTAAATAGTCTAGATTGTCTCTATATACCCTTATAGAAAATTGAAAACATATATTTAGACAAATGTAATATATATATATACGTTTATACAGACCATTTTAAGCAAGGAGAATTATCTAGAAAAGTATAATACTTACAGAAAAACTACTATGATAGATATGCACAGTATAATAAAATATATATAAATATACAAACACCTTAAATGCGATCGATATTAAAAGAGATACTTCGGCTTTGAACTGCAACATTCAAGTTGGTTGACATAGAGTTCCTAAAGTATCCCTTTTTCCCAATATAACACAGAGCATCTTTCACTCACAATTAGAATGATGTCATGCTTCTAACTCTTAAAATCTCCGATGAACACCTGGAGACATAGATTTACATTATTTAATATTGTTATATAAATGCGTTAACTATCAATGGCCCATTTCTTGATATTTTTACTATAGAAGGGTGACGGAGGAGAGGAGGAGTTGGGAATCAGAATCTCTTTTTTCGGTGATTATACCTGGGTCGATGAAAGGCATTTTAACTAAGTCACATCGTAACAATCAAAACAATACAGAGATGTCAGGATCCTCAACAATCGATCACTTACCTTATAATGGATGATGAAGAAATATGTTCAATTATCTAGAACCCTTGATAATGTGGGGGCATGAGCTACCACACAAATTCCCTAATTGGATTGATCCAGTCACTTTTACACTTCACTCTTTTCGCCATAATGTTATTATATAATAAGAGAGAAGAAATATAAACTTATAAACACACTAAATACTATAAACTATAGCAAACTACATCGAGTTGCGTATACCAAACGAGCTAGCAATAAACAGAACACACACAAGACAAAATATAATTCAACCATATGATCACTAATTCACTACTGGTTTCCATACAAAATTTGAATCTTATGAAATGCTTTGAGAACAACTTTCTTGATCTATATTCAGATTGAACATATACAAATTTCACCGACGCCACACTCTGCTGACGCATCTACACACGCGACGTACCTCCTCTGACCAGGATGATCCTAACGTAACACACTCATCCAGAACTTCGCTGCCTAAGAGAGCAATTTTACTATCATTGTTTCGCTATTTCCGGTAATCAATATTTGAAGTTCGCCCATAAACGAAACAGGGAATGGTATTACCGTAAAAAATCAAATAAATTCTCAGCTATAATTATCTGTGCCAGTTACCGGAACATTAATGCGAACACAAGAATAAGGAACCCCTGTGACCATCTCGTTCATCGCGATAGCCTTGAAAAAAGTTTGACAAGCGAGGAAGACGAACGAAGACATTAGTTGACCTCGCGTTATTAAAACAACGCACTTAGAGAAGAAATTTCATCTCGAACAGGAGAGAACTAATGAGCTTAAGAGTTATAACCATCATAACTTTACAACAAACGGAAGGTGTTCGAATATCTGTCGTTCGTAGTAAATTACGTGATATTGCCTTATTCTATTTTCGATCTGGAGCACATTCTATAAGTACAGTGCGCATGCTGGAGGAGGAACGAAAAGTAGTAGTGAAAATTATGGATCTTATTATCGAATCAAGTTCAATAGATAGTATTCGAGTAGTAGTTTCTTTATATGAATACAATCTAATTAAATGCTAAGTTCTCATTACTATCGCATGAATTAATTTCCATATTTATTTAAATTATCACTTCCAAAACATATTTGAATACGAAGCGATTTTAGTCAAAAAAAAAAAAACAAAAATAAGCAACGTTATATCAACTTGATCACATACATATTATCGGTCTAGTTAGACAACCTCCGATTTTCCTCATGGGACAAATAATATAAAGAATCTCAAACAGTTTTTGGTATACAAAAACAAATATTAAAAATTACAAGAATGAAGTTAAAATATATATAAGGACATTTAGGACTTCCAATAAAAATAACAATATGAATACAATTATAGATGACATGTTTCTGAAAGGAGGCTCCCAAATTAAGAAAACAAGGCAGATAGTTCAATGAAGTATAAAATTTTGCTGATAAATTAATGATATAAAGAATATATAATTAAATAAATAAAATAATAATAAAACAAATTACAATAAAATAAAGTAAGAAAAACAAAAAAAATAATATAAGTAATAAAGAATTATAATAATTAATATAAAATACATAACAGCAATAATATATTAATGGAAACCGCAGCAACTAATAGTAATAATTATTGATTCAGGATACTGTATTGCAATAGTCTATCAAAATACTATTAAATTTTATAATTGATTAATTATTGAATTATATTATAAATATAGATTTATAAATGGTTCATTTCTTATGTATTTAGTATCAACAATTAATTATTATTATAATATTTATATATATTAATATTATTGATATAGTTAATTGCAAAATATACAGACTTCATGATATCATTATTTTATTAATAATATTATAATAAACTGAACAAAAGAAATAATCACACTTAGGCAAGTTAAATAATAATAATAATTATATAAAAATATATATATAGTTAATATAAATATATATATTATATAAATAATTTCTATAAATATATTTTTATAAAAATATGTATATATGATTCTATCTATAGATAGTTATATTAAATTATAATATAATAGTAATATAGTATACTATAAATAATATATATAATATTAACAGATATATATAAACATCACTTAATTTATATTGTCGTTCACATTTCTGCAACCATTCTAGTATGCTATATATATTATTATCTTATTAATATATACTACATGCTCTATCTATTACCTTTTATTCCCTACCATCTATTTCGGTTAAATTAAGATGGGTATAAGAGTTTAAAACGGCACACACATATATGCATTAGACATGGGTTTTCGTGAAAGGTCATTTTGTTATGTGAGTCAATAAGGCAGCATACGGAAACACACATACCATGACCTAACAGGTATCTAGGGCAGAAAGCGGTAGCGTCTGCTAAACGTGATGAAGATATGTTCCAGCAACATAAAAGTCATTTGAATTGTCAAAAACGAAAAAAAAACTTTAAAGAAAACTAAAAGCTTTTTCGCTTGCTAGGGGTTCTTTTATTCTTTGCAATGCAATAATCACCTGTCAATATATATCAATGATTTAAACTGTTCCCAATATACCCACGAATCTGAACAAGACTTAGGCCTTATATAAGACTTATTGTCTTATATAAGACTTATATAGTACTTAGGTCTTACGGGCACGTTAAGTAGACGATCGAAGCAAATTTCGTAAATATTTGTATGCGCAAGTATTCTTCACCCTCAGGGTATGTAAAATTATATTTCTTAATATAAAAATCCTTATTATATCATAATGTAATATTGACATAGAATCAAAATCTCTCTCAGGCATATAGATACCTAAACGAATAAATTAACATCGGATTAACAGATAGATGGAGATCCTACAAGGAGCGAGTATGGCTAGGAAAGAAGAGGCACCTACAACCGCGCTAAAATCGTAGATTACGAGATTCCAAAAACCGATCTCTGTCCAAATTTATAAGTAAATAAAAAAGTTTTTATTCCCCCCCCCCCCTTAGAAAAATCTTTCAAAAATAATAAATAGATAAACAAAATTTAAAAAAATTTATCAACCTCACAGCCCTGGATGAAAGATCTGAAATAGTCTAAAACTGCTTTACTTAAAAAATTTTATTTAACAACAATATAGCAAACTTTCTTATTCTCATAAATGCATCTTATAGATTATGGAGAGTATTGAAAGCATAGCATATCTCAAACTCTGTCAATATTGAATGAGATCCAATCAAGGTTAAAAAAATATGCCGGAATAATAAACCAAGAAAATAATACCGATATAAAAAACCAAGTAAAATAATCATAATAGTGAAGGTGAAAACTTTAGCAAAATCAAATTACAAACAACTATTCATTTATTGAATTAAAGGAAAAGTTGCATCGTGAATAATAAGCCAGAAAAATATGCGGATAATAATACATAAATAATAGGAACTAAATTATAATAAAATAAAATAATAAAAATAAATAATAAAATAAGAATAGAATTAAAAAATAATAATAATAAATAAAATAAGCAATTCACATAAAGAAACAGAAGAAAAAATTATAACTTGTAATATTATTATTATTATTATTATTATTAATATTATAATATTTATTATATTATATATTATATTTATATATTAATTATTATAAATATTACTATCTACGACAGACTACTAGCGAAATATTTAAACTGACACTTAATAATAATATCTATAATCAAATAATTAAAAAAAAATAATAAATAAAATAAGTAAAATAATAAAAAAAAACAAAAATAATAATAATGAACATAATAATATAATAACAATAAATAATAATAATCTAATAATAATTAAATAATATGAATAATAAATTATAATAATAATATATATTATGATTATTATAATTATGGTGATATAGACAAATGAATTTCAAACATAACATATGCAAATTTTTTTTTTACTTTTGTTCATTTATTTTTTTTTTTTTTTTTCCATCATATTGGTTTTACTATGAAAACTTTTTGCTAGTCTCATCGTACATCAGTATTGAAGCGTAGATATAAATTTTCTATTTTTTTAAAAATGAAAAAGTTGTTTTTAATTTATATCAAATTTTTTTAAATTTCTTTTGTAGCTATTTGTGTCCTCAGCTTTAAAGCTTTGCTAGGTTTAGCTCAGTTTGATTTCGTTTTGTTATTCGTCACAAAAATTTCCTTCGTGTATAATTCTTGCGAAATGTTAAACCTACGTTCTCCACACTATTCCTCTTATCTTCCTCTCGCTTTCATTCCAATCCTCCTTTCCGTTTCGTCTGTCCTCACTCTCGCATATAACGTCGAATTAATTAGTATATATATATATATATATATATACTATATTATATGATATAATATTATATATAATATAATATAAATAAATATATATATAATTATCATATATATATATATATAATATATAGATATAATAATAATAATATATAATATCATATATAATATATATATTATATAATCAATTTCTGGAAATGGCCAGAACTACACGACCACAGCCATTGGTCTGCACAGATCGGTCGTCGCCGACCCAGATTTCGTGTCTGCTAACTTCGCAAAGTTCGAAATTCTATTCATTTCGATGTGTTGTGGATAACTTTCTTCAGAACTTTTGATCTACTTTTCAAAGAGCCTTTGTGAAGGTCTCTCTCTCGGAGACTTGGAATTACTGAATGGTTCTTTGGCGTATTCCTGTCCTCCTATAAATTCCGTCTCGATCACATTCTTATCTGGAATAATAATAATAATTATAAAAAATAAATAATCAAAATATAATAATAATAATAATAAATAATATAATATAATAATATAATAATAATATAAATAAATAATATAATAATAATAAAATAGTGAAATAAAAATAATAATACTAATAAATAATATTAACCATTTATAACTTTTGCCCAATGTATATAATTATGAATTTGCTGTATTGTTGCTTTTATATTATATTGATTATTATTATTATACTTATATTAATAAGTTATTATATTATTATATTATTATTATTATTTATTATATTATTATTATTTATAATTATTATTATTATTATTATTATTATTTTATTTTTATTATAGTTTATTATTATTTATTGACTTATTATATTATTATATTAAAAATTATTTTATATTATTTATTGAAATTATTATTATAGTATTTTATTATTCATTATATTATATTATTATTATAATTATATTTATATTATTCACGCTGAGCACCTTCCCTTATAATCAATAATTAATTTTGTGTAATTGTTTTGCAATATTTGTTGTATATTTTTTTGTAAATATTTTGTAATGTTAATAATTTTATTATTTATTGGGCTGAATATCATATTGACATGTTTTTTTTTAACTATTGCTTGAAAGATTTTCTGTCTGGATGAGATCGATTATCTGACATAATTATTATTTATTACTTATTATTATTATTTATTATTATTAATGTGATATTATTCATTATTATTATTATTATTATGTATTTACGATTATTATTATAATAATTATATGACGTTAATGAACACTTAATGACAGAATATACAAGTATTATCATGATTATTATTATTATTAACAGTGTCGATATAAATAATAATAAAAAGTAACATATCATAATAAATAAAATAATAATAATAATAATATATAATAATATAATATAATAAAATAGATTATAATAAATAATAAAATCATTTATATAATAATAATAATAATAAAATAATAATAATAATAATAATAATAAATAATAAAATGATAATAATAATAATATAAGTAATAAGTAAAAAATATTAGCAAGATATAACAAAAAAAAGTATTTGAAAATACTAATAAAATCCTTTTAATTGTTATCTCATATATTTGAAAATGAAATAAAATGATGTTAAAAACTAATATAAAATAATAATAATAATAATAATAAATATAATAAATAATAATATAATAATATAATAAAAAAAAAATAAATAATAAAATAATAATAATAGATTAATAATAATAATAATATTTAGCAGTTGTAATTTTCCTGGCGATATTATATAAAACTATTTTTAATATATTAATTATATTATATATTAGTTATTATTATTATTATTATTTTATTTATTATGCAAGATATTATTATATATTCAAGAAACGATCGTAACAGGAAACGATAATAATAAGGAATGATAATAATAATAATAATAATTTTAAGAAATAAAAAAATAATCAACAATATACTTTTAAAACAAAAAATTATTAAATTATTATTATATTTATATTAATTAATTCATATTATATATATATTATTATTATTATTATGTTAATGTTGATTCTTATAAGGTTATTAATATATGATTATTGTTATTATTATTATTGATTATAATATTATGAAATGTCATTATTATTAAATTTAATATATGTTAATAAATGTTTTAAATAGTTTCCAAAGAATAAAAAGCAAATGGCTATCCAGTAAGAGTAATATAATAATATTATAAAATATATTATTAATAAAAAAAAATAAAAATTAATATTAATAATAATAAAATAATAATAATAATAATAATAATAATATTTACTAAGTTTATAATTTCTTTAAATGTATAGAAATTATGAAATTGCTTATTATTATTATTATTATTAATTATTATATTATTATTATTATTATTTAATATTATTATATTATTATATATTATTTATTATATTATTATATATATATTAATTATCGCTATTTGCTATTATCAATCTAGCAACCTTTTTCACTTAATACAATAATAATAGTTGTGTGAATTTGTTTACTGCAATATTTTGTAATTATTATTATTATTATTATTACTTAATTATTTTATTATTATTATTTTTTTTTTTCTGAATACTAGGACATTTTTTTAACTTGCTGAAATCTCATGAAATTGACAGAGTTGAGATATGCATGCTTCCATACACTCCATAATATATAAACTCAACTTAGGAAAGAAAGTTTGTATATTGTTGCATAAAATAAAACTTTTGATACTAAAGCTACTGGAACTAGACTCAAACACTTGCCAGAACAAGTAGTTGATAAATTTTTTAAAATTTTGTTAGTCATTTTATTTCTTGAAAGCTATTTGTCGACTTCTTGGACAAGAGATCACGTTTTTGGAATCTCGTGTCTACGATTTAAGGTGTTGTGGTGCCTCCTACTTTCCAGCCATCTCTGCTCCGTGGAACTCCCTGCCATCATCTGTTTTTCCAGATGTTAAAATGATTTTACTCGTTTACGTTTCGATCTGTGGAAGATTTGGGATTCTTAAGTATTTTATTTGGAGAAAATAAATTTTACCCAAATTCTCAATTCCCGTGGGAAAATCTTGATGAAGGAATTTCAACATGTTTGGTGCAAGGGTCAATTTTAGAGGTAGAAGAATACTCCAAGAAGAATCAATCAGTATTAAGAACGCTATTAATGTCCATTGCAATTTAATTGGCATATTGGGACAAGTTTTAATAATATTGAACAAGAATATTTCAAGAATAGCAAAACAGATTAAGCAATACTAATATAAGCTTTAATAAATGACTTTCAAATTATTGTCACTATTTATTAGTGAGCACTCAACCCCGCTAGGGCCCTAAACCTTGTTAGGTTCAGTTAATGTTTTTTCCTCCCGTTCCCCCCATACACTCAACTGTCGACAAAAATAATTCCGAACCATCAAGCTTTTACCTTTTCAACGTCCGTAGTTCTCGTTTTTACCAGAATTAAAATATATTATATATATAATATAGTATATAATTAATATATATAATTATATTATATATAAATATAATATATACTATATATATATATAAATATATAATATATATATATATCATATATATATATATATATATAATATATATATATATATTCTTACTGTGCCTCGTCTCGTTTCATTTGATCAGTTCTTAATATTTAAAAATAAGTTAAATTTTAAGGTATTTTAGACTAATAATTAATATAATGATTAAAATGAATTAATAATTACTAATAATAATAATATAATAAATAATAAGTAAATAAAATAGATAATATAATAAAATATGAATAATAATTATAATTAATAATTTTATTAGATTTTATTATTATATATTATTATTCATTTTATACATTATTATTATAATTATTTTATATAATTATTATTATCCTATTAATTATATTATCATTATATATTATTATATTATTATTAGATTATATTGCTTTTGTGGTTGCAATTAAGTATCCCTCAGAGAACTTATTTATACGAACTGGGTGGGCATGTCCTAACGGTACTAAAAACGTTAATGATTATTTCTTGAATAAAAAAGAATACATCTTCCTAGATATGGTAATACTAAATAAAATTGGCATAAAATGATCACTTAATATTGATAGGTAAAATTAAATTATATCTGAACCGGAAAAGAAGAAGCCTTTTGAGAGAAATCCCTTTCTATTGATGTAACAGCCCCTACAGATAATGCAAAAAATTTAGATAATATTTAAAGCACATATTATTAATTTTATTTACTACACTTTCGTTCACCGCAGGGTTTATTTGGAAATTTAGTAATTTATTTAAAGTTGATAAGATAGAAGTAGTGAGAACAGATGTCAAATACTAATGCTGTTCAATTTATGTACTCAGATGTCGAATGCTACAGTAGCTCTAGATGCTGTATATTATATATAATTTAATATATAGAAATATTTGTTAATAAATAATATCAATATTTTTTTTTAAATATAGTTTTATATTATAGAGAACGTAGATCTCTAACTTTAGTGTTTTAATGGATCATTACTACTCTCTTTCATCATACATATGCGGACTGTTCACCAAACCCAGGCGATGCGTGCGTCACGCACCACAGTGCACTGACCAGCCAGGCAATCCGCGGCGAAAACCGGCGCGTGCGCGCTAGCCCGCAGGTCAGTCAGCCGCCTGCGCTTCAAATACTAGTAACGCGAATGGGGCTGCACTAGTGTACGTCGCGCTCTCCGGTCTCCTTTCTGACGTTGTGATCCGTACGTAGAATGCAATAACCTTTTACTGTTTTCAAGAATATGTACTTAAATAGGTTTATTTATTCAAAAATTTATTATTTTATTTGTATATTTTTTAACTATATTTATTTTTGTTTTATTTACTAAAAAAATTAGTCCTTATTCATGTTAATAACGTAAATAATTTAACGTTTTTACATACTCCTAAATCTATATGTAATATCAGATAAATTCACTTTAGATACTCAATCACATCTCACCTCCACTCCTGACTCCATATTGTGATATCTTATTTAATTTAATAATTGATCTATATGATCTATTGATTCATATACATATTTTTATATTAAATATATTGCATTGACTCTATTACTACCTCATAAAGACTGATTAAATATTAGTCAACAACCTTTCCAATCCAGTCTTCACTATCCATCTTGATCTTAATCTGATCTTAATCATAACCCTGATCTATATTGATCTATTGATTTTGGTCGTTAATTATTTATTACTAAACATTATCAATAGATTATACATTACCCTATAAAAAGCTAAGTTAAATCAAGTAATATCAATAACTCAACCATCCAATAGATACATCTCTCATATCTAGTATTTTCCAAACCTATATATCTATATTATCTATTGATCTTCATATGATACTACTTGATTATATTTGAATATATAATGATAAGAACTACCAGTCATAATTATTATTACTTTTAACGATAATTGCTCAATTGCTAGAACGTTTTTTTTCACTTTTTACATTTACCGCTTTTTAAAGCAGTAAATACAGTAAATCAAACACTAGCCCCCGCATCCAAATTCTATGATGGAAGAAAAAATAACATGATTAACAAATTTGCACTTTATTTTTGCTATTTAAGCTTATATAATTAAGTATTTAATTATCATTTAGATTAAGATTTCAATACCAGATTTTCCAATTAGTAATTTTCCTCTCACTCATTATTCCTCCATATCATATTACTTTCTCATATATTCTACTTATCATTTATTGATTATGTATTAGTTAGTAATATCCATTTAATTATTATTATTATTAATATTAAATGCTAAAACATATGATTTAACTTCATTGTATGTTCATTGTAGTTCACAAACATTAATTTGATTTTTTTTTGTATGTGGTTAATATATTTTAATATATTATAATGTTTATCCGTATTATTACTCTTAGTTCTCTGTTGCACTTTCTGTTGTATCTGTTTTTATTCTGTTAATTTATCTGTTGGGATAACTCTTTCGTTATTAAAACATTCTTTAATTATAATATGGTTATAGAAATCTATCTATAATTTCAATTTGCTAAAATCATCATACGGTGTTTTATACATTATTAATTTGTTTCATTCAAGAATTGTCTTAAAGATTACAAAGATGCAATCCAATTTCACTTGATGAGTTATAACTGACATAAAAACTCTTCAATTTGATATTTACTAGGGACATAGAGAAAATTATAATCCTTGATGATTTGTAACTGCATAAATATATTGATTGCATGAGGATGTTTAGGACTAGAAAAACTTTTCCACTAGCGTTTACTCTCTATCATTTTAACCTCGCAGATTCAGTACTCTTACAATATTTTATCTAACAAGAATATCAACTATATCCCAATAAATAAATTGAAATAATAGAAAGAGGAGATAAGATGTCTATCCAAGACCACGCAGTATAATTGTTCGGCAAAGTGAAGGGATATGATGATTAGATGTCAAAATGTTGTGAACTAACCCAATATGTACCTCATTTATACTCAACATCAAATCGTAATAGAAGTATGCCTTAAAAGCTTATATATTAAATAGAAAGATTAAAAATACATACAAGTCACGAATAAAATAAAAACCATAAATATGGTTATTTGTAATTTACTGCCTGATGATGTGAACTGTAAATACGTACACACTGATAATTATAAAGAAAACAACGGAGTGAAGTTTTATAGTTTATATTTCTTAGTGTCCTTAAGCAAATATCTTAACCTAGACTGAAGTAATTAGAATAAGATCAAGATTATTAACATATAACCTAAATAATAATGAGCACATTAGTTGCACATGATATTTTACCTCTTTAATGAGAAAATTTATAAAACCCATTAGAAAACACATCGACGAATTGCAGTGATACCAAGTTTTGCTAAAATATTTTCCAAAAAATTATATTATGTATTATGAATGCACAATAATATTAACAGAAATCGGCTAAATTAGACAAATTGAGAAAATAATTTTATCCTTAAACAACTCTCAGAATTAGAGTTTTAATATGACTATCGATTGGTATTCAGAAACATGATTGATTGAAAATAACTTGCATTAGATTTTGAAAGGTGACAGTATTACTTATAAAGTTATTATAATGTAGAATAAAAATTTATTAATATCAAAAGGATTTGGAATATTAGTTTGTTTCTCTACTCATTTACTCTTTTCCGTATATATTTTGATGCACCCTTGATAATCATTAAGTGATGTCATTTGTATCTTTATAATGAAATGTAAGTTTAGATTTAGTTCCAATCTTCACATATTACTATGCGATTATGAAGAAAGTATTAATATATTATATATTAACACATAATAACATATATAGACAGTCGATATACAAACAACAACAACAACATACAAACTTACTATACTATTATCAAATATCTTATACAATACAATCCCCGATTATCCCTTAATAAATATACAACTCTAAAAACAAATCAAATACATATCGTAGTTTACTAACATTACAAACAAACAACATATATAAACACGAAATAATACACTAATATGCTATTATCTGTATCACAACAACCAACAACAAACAACAACCATTCGAACAACCTAATATCACCATGTTTCAACGTATATACTGAGACAGAGAACGTGATATGTATAAATATGTGACCCCTTGTGACTAGAAGTCATATCGCTATATGATTCTTATACAGCATAGCCTTATGAGTTTATATGATCCTCAATTTTGAACAGCATATAAATATATTATACGTTAGTTGATCGCGGAAACATAAAAATACTGAGTTAACATTATCAATAAAATAAAAATAATTCTATATCACATAAATGTATACAAAATATTAGCAGATCTAATAAAGTATATTTACTTTAAATTCATCCTAAGGAAAGATTATTTACCATAGTGCTCAATAGCATGCATAGATACTATATGCCCCATGCGAAAAGAAGTAAAGATATAAATTTATAACAATGATACTCAAGTGAATAAAGCTTGTCCTATGAAGGAGTAAAGAAACATAGGTATATTTTTATATAGCTTCTATATAATAGTTAATAATATTAATTAAAATAATCATGATTTAACATGGCATATGAACTCGGCTATATCATATCATTATGATAGGATGAAATTCATAGTTGGAACATTACGAATATTGTCTGACTTATATCCGATACTCTTTCTCATACTAGTATGATTGGAATGAAAGTACTTTACCCTTTAGTTGACTAGAAGATTGAGAAACAGGATTCAAACAAATAGTACTTCAAAACTATTAATATTCCTATATTATTAGAGTAACTTTTTAATCTTGAAATATATAAACAAAGATCTAATAGCCATCATCAAATAAAGTACGCAGAATTTTTTCTATAATGACCTGATGCAATGACTCCCTCTGCTACTTCTTTTGTCCCATCGGTAATAGATTAAAAGTCTGATAAGTAAAAAGCTACATACGATAAGTTTGAGAAAGGAATAGAAAAAAAACACATACCTTCCTTTCCACTATATATATTAAAGAGTACAATTTAATAATTATAGTCCTATTTTTTTTTTTATATGAATATATTATAAAATTGTTAAATTTATAAAATAGGACAATTTGTATTACATTCAATCCTCATTTTAAGATAATCACATTTTATTATACTCCTCCATAAGCTTGACTCCTCTCTCAGACGGATTATTTAAGACTTTTAATTCTATAAATTTAGTTTCATGAATTTAATTTTAATTTATAATAATGTAACTCATAAAATAAAATATTTTCAGATATTTATAATATTATTGAATATGATATATGACATATTTATTTTTATATTACACTCGTATAAAAATGTCTATATGAATTGTTTTATGTTGTTAATAGTATTAATAATTTTATAGGATAAATATGTATGTAGTATAATAGCTAAGTGAAAGCTAGTTACGATAAATATTATTTTAGAGTAAATTTACTTCAAATTAGAGCCAGCATACAATGATTTAACGTGAAGTTTTTCTCAAATAGTTTAGCCTCCTAACATATAATAGTTTATTCTACACAATATATTAATATTAAATAAATAAATAATTAATTAAATAACATTAATATTATGAGAAGAGTAGTGTGGATTGCAGTTTACCCTTATCATAAAATACCTTATTATATATCTAGTAAAATAATAAAACATTTTATCCAACACGGTGTGAAATAACATTCAATAGTCAACCATTTTAATATAATCGTAATATTATCTAATTGACAACTTATGATACATATAAATATAGTACCGATTTTAAAATATCATAAATCTTTACTAAATATAAGATATTGTTATTCAATTATATTTAATATTATTTTTTAGTGATTAATGTATATATTCTCAATAATACTTATAGTTTAATGTGATAGTTTATATAAGATAAATAATATCATAAAGACCTGTTAGCTTACACTTGATCATAAGAAAATATATTAATATGAAAGTGTGTAAGCTCTTTCTTAGCCATTCAAGATAATGGATCTAATATAATGGTTCATGAATTTTATTTAATATATATTAGAGTATAGAGTGTATTTATCTAATAGATTAAAAGATTGTATACGAGAAGAGAATAATAGATTTCATTAAAGTTCAGAATAATAGATTAGATAGTTTTACAAGTTGTGTGGTTAAAATGTATAAGCTTTTAGAAAATTCTTAGTAGTGACAAGCCTTCTGGAATGCATATCCGATAGTGGAAAAGATTATACGAGGCACCACTAAATTACATATAGAATTGCATAAAGGTATCTTTTAATAATAATGAATAGAAAAATAAACATCCTTAAAATAACAATAAAACATAATGAAAAGACTTAATGATATTATCTCTACATTAAATATAACTCTAGAAAGTTCACTAATTATCTACTTGAAGTTAATACCAACTCATATTATAGTTAAGAGCTAGTATTCTCCATTTGAGAAATGCACTAGTCTATCCCCAGAGGTACAAGCTGTAAATCTAACAAGAGATCTATCTACAAATTAGTCAACGATAGCTGATTAATATTTAAGATATTGTTTATAAGTGTTAATCCAATATAAGACGTAAACTGATCGAGTATAAATTTCATGGAATATAATTGGAGTTATGTAAGCTTATGAAATGGTTCGAGAGAAGTTAATTAAATGTAAGAGAAATATTTTGAAAATATCTCTACTCTAAGATGACATTGATTAATTAATATATTTATAACAAACTTATGTTTTAGATGTAGTGTGTAAAGATAAAAGTAATATATATATATGTGTAATTAATTATATCCTATTTAATATTATACATATAGAAAATATATAGATAAAATTAACAGTATATAATGATTCCTGTCAAGATTCTATAATTAGTGACGGCAACTGCTCTTAGTGATATTAAAAATATACTTATATCAGAGTTTAATTAAAAGAATACCAAAAATTAATAGGTAAATTAAATAATAAATTAGTAACTACACCATTTGGCATTCAAGGTAGTTTTAATAGGTATATTCAAATATCTCAGTATTAATATATTATTATATATAAATTGTCTATAAGTGTAATTATTAAGAAACATTGGTTTTTTCTCTTATTACGAAAACCATATTGCTGATTTGATATAAGATTTGAAGATCATTTCTAGATTAAACGCTGCCTAATCTAGAGTCTATAATAGATCTATATATATCACTATGAAATATATAATTAATATAATAAGAGAATTACTTTAAACTTACATATGAAAGTTATATTGTAAGTCTTACTTTATAAATACTTATCTGAAAGCACTTGTCAATCGTTGAACAAGAGTTCAGACACTATTAATATGATATTGATGCAAATGCAACAAGGTATCAAGGAGCACTTGTCAAGCCTCGAACAAGAGTTCGGACACTATTAATATGACAGAGTAATTGTTGGTGGGTCCGTTTATTAAAATTAACATCAACTGATCCGACGATAATTTTTGTCACCGGTTTTAATTTACATAATGAAAATTTTATTACTTCATATTTACACTGATTTGTGTGCATTCAATAAACTTGTAATTTTCCTGCTAAAATCGATTGGCCAATAATTGAATTTATTTTCCATAAGTACGAAATTTAATACAAATAACAGTGAACGAAAGTAGGAAAAATGACTTAAAAATTGAATTCTTTCATTTTTTAAAATTGTAGTCAATATTTATCACTTTATTTATAATTAATTATTTATAATTATCATTAATTATTATTTTAAACTAAAATTATATTTATCATTAAGTAAAATAAGTTAGAAGAATAATGCAAAGAGAAAAGGATGAAATAATTGCCTTTTTTTAAAACATTTACCATTCATAATAATGTTCTTTTAGTTAACAAAGATTGTAATTTATAATATTTATCTGTCGTATTCGTAAACTTCCATTTTTTAATAATTTTCATTGCTTTTATTTTCCTGTTTCTTTTACATTTTTTAGCATTGACATAGGTAAAACAAATATTTTTCCCTCTTTTTATGTGAAATGACTTTCCATTTCCTGAATGAGTTATTATTTAACCAGTCTATTAATATTTCACATATTACACAGTGAGTGACATCATTTCCACCACTCTGCTTGCGTAAAAATAATGTTCTAAAAAATCTATGTTAAAAGGCTTGGGATCTGTAGCAGTTATATTAGTTTTCAAAATGGGTATTAGAAGAGACAATCTCCAATTGTCAGGAAAAATTCCCCTCCTCTACTCAGAACCGGATATTATAAAATTGAAAACTTTTCTTCTTTCTCGTTTGGTTCCTGTCCCGAAAACGGATAACATTGATCCTCCAAACTGAGTTGTAGTATATAATTTTCTACTCTCAACATTATGTTTGCCATAGAGCAAACCACCATTTAAACTCATCCAAATCGTAAGGAAAAATCAGCGAAGGCTTCAGCTACTGAGTAGATTATAAATCGATATATACATATCCTAAATATGATTAAAGTAGATTAATATAATTAGTTACTAGTTTCTCGCTACTAAGTGTATATATATATGACCTAAAAATAGTGAATTCTAATTTAAGTAATCTATCATTACTGACTTAAGTCTATTTAGATTAGATGAGACTAAACGATAACGCTGATATGATATGTAATTATTAAATGAGAATCGTAAGAAGCTAAACCCTAACCCATGGTTTATAGAGAAGTCTTGGTAGTACAGCTGATGTGTTATATTATATTATTACATTAGTATTTTATAGTAGTATATCTCACGAGCCATTATAAAGAAGAGCATTAATTAATGGAAAGAGAAAGTTCGTTATAGAGCTGGTGGAAATTCATAGAAGAATCCATTTTAGAAAAGTTTCACTATGTATTATGGGGTAATCTCTCTCTACTTTGTGGACTATATCTGTAGTTTGCTATTCTACGTGACTATTCTCTCTGCACTATATATGTTATTTACATATCTCACTGAGATTTTATAGAGATATCACATTATTCCTATGCATCACTCTTATGAAACATATTGAAGTAGTAAGTACAGGTGGGGCAACTTGAGCTTGAGAAGGAGTGACTGGAGTAGTGGGAACAGATGGAGCACAAAGGGAGACAGGAGTAGGAATCAAAGATGCTTAGTTATTAGGTCTACATTTGTCGTGTACCCATTGTTTCATGTGATATAATCCTTTTCATAGTATGTTGTAAATGGCATTTTTTTTTGTGGGCTACCATCCTTCGACCGTGAGTTTCATAATCCCTTTTTTTGCGCAATACACCCTTCTTTCGTAGGACTTTTTCCTAAATTTTAATTGTTGTTGGTTGTAGTCGGAACTTATTTGATTCCAAACGCAAGCTATTTTAACATAGTTACAGTACATTAAATGACTTCTCCTCCTATTAACTCAGGAGAATTTTCCATTTGTTAGTCCTTCAATTTTACAAAATTCTGAGGTAAGCTAAAATTTCACCGTAGCAAGTGACGCCTCCCAGTTTATGCTTATCTTCGTTGTTTACAAGAATAATATAGGTTGCAACTTGATTAATATTTTGAAAGTGCTTATATGACTTCTAAATCCCTCTGGTCGTCATCTCTTCATCTCGTTCCAAAAGGTGTAATAAACGATCCATTTTGCGTATTTAGCAATTTTTAATTGCTTAGTCAAACTAGGATGCTGTATCCTTTCAATACGATATTGTTTGGAGTGTAGAGGTAGATATAGCCTGTAAATTTATTAGGTACTGAGTAGGAATTGGAAGGTCGTTATAAAAGTCATTGTATATAACAGATGTCAAGGAATTACTCTCTTATTTTGCTACTCAGGACGCAGGAGAGGAAGGAAAAAGCTAAAGAGAAGGAAAAAAGAGTTTTACGGTGTTGCAATAAATTAATAGATTTATTGTTATTATTAGTTATTTTTGCCTCTATGTTTATTAGTGTAATTTGGAGGTATGACTGGATGTACGCGAAAGTAGATAGTATAGGTTTGTTTTAGGACTATGCGCTATCTAGTATTATTATTATTATTATTATTATTATTGTTATTCATTATTTATTATTATGTATTATTTATTATTTTTATTATTATATTATTATTATTATTATTAATATTATATTATTTATTATTATTATTATATTATTATTATTATTAATTGTGTTGATAATTGTTACATCATTTATTACATTTATAGGATCGAGATTGAATTGAATTGAGGATTACGCCATGGGAATTCTGACTTGGATATTGGCTAAGAATTAGTGGACTCTAATAGTTATTATTTCAGGTTTACGTGATCTAGGATTGCTTTTAAGTAAAGGTTTTGATTATTTTGCTAGATTGATTAACGCGAAAATTGAGTAATGCATCTACTGTCTATTGCTGCTTTATAATTGGAAGTTGGAACGAAGTGTACTTGGTCCTTGGATTAAATTATATCCGATACATTCGGGAAAGTAAGGTGTTAACTGATTGTGGAAGTAATCTGGTACGGCTATATTTTAATATCTGCAAGTTATGTGTCTCCTCGATTTAGTCGCTAAGTTCTTGTGGTCTCTGTATTTAATTATGAAATATTTACGTATGGTATATTAAGAAGTACGTTCTATTTTATATCAAGTGTTACTAGTCTACAACATTTTTACCCACATCGTGCCCTGGGTTATGATTGTAAAAGTATTTATTGTGGTGTAAATAGGTTGAAGTTATTATACGTGCTCTAATATTCAATGCTTAGGTGATTTTTTTTTTTTTCAATATTCGTACTTAATGGTTATTACAGTTACTAGTGAGATTATTACGTGAATTGGAGACGACACGTGAAGGATTGAGATTTAAAAATGAATAGTAGAAGTGTATGGCTATAACTTGTTAATTATACAGAATCATACTTATATTTAATTGAGATTATTATTTATTTATTCTAGAGTTAATTGTCGAAACTAAAATAAAGAGTGGCTTAGAGGCAAACAATTCCTAAGAATGTTATTATGCATATTTGTATAGAGTAAACAGATTGTTCATAAACTTCATGTACGTAAATAGGACATAGCATATCTTTTAATTCTTCTCCTAGAAATCACAAGATAATCATGCTTTTCGACGTATAAAAATGACTTCCATTGCTAGTCATGTTTTGAGTTGTTTTTATGCATTTGTCTTCGTATTGCTGAGCGGCTACTTTCCAAGCGTTTATGGATTCTTATTTTTGGATATTCCATTTTGTATGTTTTGTATATTGCCCAATTTTTATTTCAGAAATAAGACTAACACAAGATAATAAGTGTAAGATGTTTAATATTAATTCGTCAAAAACTACGTTTTTACCGTTTGTCTATTTTATTTATGCAATCTATCTTAAATTTTAAGTACTACTATGTCTCTCATCTTTTAGTATGATCTGATCTAAAGAAGTCTGAAAATTTCCGCCTATCCTTGCTAACGTGACTATTCTATGTCTTGCGTCGTTTTCTGTATGGTGGAAATTATCGTCATTTTCATTCTAATTTTGCTAATTTTAGATTATCAACTTTCGGAATTGACCACTTCGTCTATCAATCTACTCTCTTTATTGGTCTCGGAAGCCTTTAAAGCATTAGGAATATGAAAAGCCAGTGACGCAGCAGGTTCTCATCTTCATCCAGGTGTATCATCTCCAACGTCCTGACGATGTCTTCTTGAAGCCGCATTGTAGCTTGTCATAATCAGCATACGATTGATATGGTTGAACCATTAAATACTTATTGTCAAAAAATAATTTAACTTCAGGAAAGAAGATACGCTGTCTTCGAGCTCTTATTTTTGCTGTTTTCATGCAGGTTTTTAGTAGCGTTACTGTAGTAGGGTAAGAACATAAAAGATTTTCTTGGTTTATAGGCAGAAATCCAGCAAGAGCGGATCCGAAGCTTTTTCTATCATTTGGGAATATGTGCCTCTCAGCTATATATAGATTAAAAGGTCAGATAACGTTGTAGCTGAGCTTATCGTTGCTCATGACGTCTACTTGATAGATCCGAGTGATCTTGTGCAATAGCTAACATCAAAGTTAACTGATGAGATGACAAACTACTAAGACAAGGTTCATGTTATTCTACTTATGACATTTAAAAATTCAAGGAGTTCTCTGTAAGGAATCATTTTTTAAGAATCGTGAACAGTTTTTCAAGATCTCCATGGTATATGTGACAGGTGTTCAGAAGTTTCTTCGTTTATGTGAAGACCGCCGCTATTTTTGTGCCAAATGATGAGATATTTTCGCTATATGGACTTATTATTCATTAGTACGATAATAGTCAAGTTCAAATCATTGCATACAATAGATATATATATCTTTTAGATAATTCCTTTACCAGAGCTTTGGAACGTTTACATTGACATTTTGTCAGTACTCTTTAATTCTGCCAACCCCTATTCAAGATTTCTGAGCAACATTTCGATATTTCAGTACTGCCTCACTTGTATCGATATGAACAGAAGTGATGGAATTTCTTCAGAACTCACTGCAAAGATCGTCTCTACGCTTTTTACAATGTGATTTAGATAGGCGTGCTTTACTATTGTCATGGATGCGAACCCTCATTTTGAAAGGATCTTTAAGCTAATTCTTGATGGTTTTCATTGAGCGTTTAGGTTTGAGCAGCTTTTCGGATTGGCATCGACGTTCGTTTACAGTATCTTTTCGCGATCGGAAACATATTATAAATAGTATATTAGAGTGTTATTATAATTATATCTTATATATATATTATATATATAGTAGTATTATTAAACATAATAGATCATATATATATAATATTAATATAATATATAATAATATATATATACTATTATATCGTATATATATTATATATATATATATTAATATAATATTATAATATATAATTTATATATTATATATATATTAATATATATATATTTATATTATATAATATTATCTATATAATTATATTTTGTTATTATTATATAATTTTCTACAAAAGCACATTTTTGATATTTTTAGTTTTAAATTTTTTAATATAATCATTATTTACCCTTTAGAGCTAAGCTTCGGCAGACATTGTTATGCAGCTTATTAATTTTGCAATCATCATTGACAGCCCTGAAGGCATATAAGTTTTCGTGCTTGAGCGGTTTATATTTCGATTTTTAATTTCATTTGGAAAGCGACTACTACATAGATATATAGTTCAATATGCGGTGAAAAGCAGAAAGTTTTTTGGCACGGATATTTCTCTATCTGGAATTAGTTACAAAGTTTATAATAAGGCGTTTCCTCTTGATTTAGAGAAATAGTCATGACTGTATGTTTTATGCGTTATGATCCAAGGAAGGATCTAATTAAATTTCTGGCAATTGTCGGAGCAACGGCTCGATACTATTCTTAAATGGTAAACTCATGAAAGAGAAAATTGGCTCGATTTTACATCTGTGAATCGTGTTTCAAACTCTTGTATAGAAGAGTATTCAACTCACGTATAATTACATATATATTCCTTTGACATTTATTGCTTCTGTATTAATGTTTAAGTTCTTTAAAATCTTTTCTTTTCAGCTGAGCCGCAAGGAGCCTTAGTTTCTTTGAAAGCATTTAAGGAATTTACTAAATCAATAATTTTCCCTTTCTGCAGGGTATGTTGAAGTATTATATGATCAGTCAGATCATTACAATGATAACTTGCATCAAGAATGTCCTGTAAATTGGTATAATGTTGTCCGCTGCTGAACTTAAATGTAATTAATTTTGGAGAAGATTCAAAACCCTTTCTATAAAATATTCCTGATGCACGCTAAGCTAATGAGAGATGATCTTCAGTTCATCAGATTTATCTTACCAATGACTTCGAAAATTGAGCTCTGCGAAGAACGGAGTTCGATAGAATTGCTATTTCACCAGCAACATCCATCTATCTTTACGTTCATACTTTACGCACAGCCATTATTGTGAATAATACAGCGGAAAGTCGTGAAATCTGCAAAATGTTATTTAAATAATTACTACGTATTTCATTTTCCCGTCCATAAAATAGTCTTCTGGACTACAAACCAATTTTCGAAGTGATAGATTTGTTTTTTGTGCCACTCATAAAATATTTAATATATCTTCACAAGATTATTCCTTTCAATGAAGATGTAAGTGACTCTCTTATGGTACATCCGAATACATCTTATAATATAATGTTACTGTATAGACAATGTATAGATTCATCGAATTGTAAAAAGAAAATGACACATTCTGTATGTCGTTTCTATTGTTGTAGAGATTTGTATAGCTTTCACACGTCGACTCACAGTTGTACGGGAGAGTTGTAAGTTTTTTATGGAATTTATTAATTTCGTTTTCTCTTTTAAGTTGTCAATAAAACAGCACTGCTCAGGAAAGATTCTGACATCCTCCCATAGTGAAAGTTTTTTTTTGTTTTAAACCAAACATCATGCAAAGATGCGTGTGTTGATATTTTGATTGTGGCAATAGGCTTAGCAAAAAATTGTTGCTGCGATCGTAACTCCGCTTTTTGCTCTTTTACTGTAATCTTCCTTATTTCACTTTAATCTTCCTTACAGGATAGTCCGTTTATAAGAAGTATGTAAGGTTGAAAGTGTCTTCAATTTCTTTTTTTGGCGCGTTAAGGAAGTTCGGGTGCCACGCGATCGACTGCACAAGTGTTGGCGATGTACACCTGATTAGAACGTCATATATCATGCTAAACCGGAAAAATGAAAGGTTCTACGTTTTGAACTGAATCATGGTAGAAAAACAGCTGGTTATTCCTCTTGCCTATCATCCTTTTAACATTCGATGTATACTATGAGATAGGTTACTCACTTTTCAAGATGTGACAGGAAAAACACCTTTATTCTGTCGACTAATTTTCCTTCCACCTTCTTCAGAAGCATTTTGAGTATTTATAAAAAAAAATTCATCGTGAAATGAAAGGCTCGATTTCGGCTGCTCCATTTGCATAGTGCACGCGAGTTTTTTTCCCCTGAGCTTTAAAACTGACATTCTGTATTCCACAATTAGAAAAAGATGTGAAGCTTTTATCCGGATCTCATCCGTGGCTTCAATGGTTCGATCGATTGTTTTCAATTCAGTACCTCAATATGGGAAGACTGAAATTGTTTTCCATTATCACTGAAACTGCATTATCCCTTATAGAATCAGATTTTGTAAACAAGAGCTTTCCTCATTATCCTGCTTTTTTGTTCACAAGTTCTCCTTCAAACCAATCATACCAAGTTCTGCACCAATCGGCCACAAAAAATCTCTTTTACAAGAAACGAAGCGTCAAGTAACATTTTCAAAATATTATGTAAAATATTTTTTAATATAAGTCATGTTTTGTAACATTTTGTATGTATTTTTATGCATTTAATGTTTGTATGTTTTACAACAAACTCACCAAATATGCATATTTTGAATGTATTTTTTATGTATTTTTTTGATTTTTTGTTTCAAGTATTTTATGATGCTTGATTTTGGATGTAAACAGATATAATTATATTTGAACATCCTTTGCTTTTATGTATACATAATTATTGCTGTTCACCCCCACGCATCGTGCTGGTGTCAAGCAAATGAATGTTGCATTCGAATGTATTTTATTTATGTATTTGATTTATTATTGTTTACCAACTTAATGTTGCATATGTTATTGTATTTCAAATGCACCCAAGTAAATGCCTTTAAAGAGGTTATCTTCTATAATTATAAACAATACTTCCCCACTCATGTTTAGCGGAAGTAATATTAGCACCTCATTATAATATTTAATAAAAAAATTAAAATTGTGTTCAGATTCAGGGTTGGAAAATTTGATTAGCAGAATTTTAACCATTAAGTCAAAACGAAAATTGTATATAAACCCTCTTTTTGAGAATACTTCTTAATCGAAAAATAGAAACACTTTAAATACTTTCCTCAGACTACTCCTCCAATCAAATTACAAAAAAGGCAGCTTTTCAGCAGGATCAAAATTCGTAGGAAAAGGCGCATCGAATCTAAATCGTCACTATGATTTTCGAAAAGAAGAATTTGACGGATTTAAATTCAGAAAGGTCCGTTATGCTTATTCTACTTATAGTGACAAACGAGTATCTTCAAAGAAGTTGTTTTCCTACTTTTTGAAAGTAAATCGTCGTTTATTTTTGATTTAATTTTAATAAGAACATTTGATCTAAGCTTTAAAGAAATAACAGACGACTTTTTTCCTGATCCGTTTAAAAGAGATTACTATAAGAAACGTTTGTTGCATTCTTACAGAGAAAACGAATTCCGAATTTATTGTTTTGCCTTTATATAGAAGGATAGAGTTGAAACTGTTTCGGATTCATAAAGAGTAATTTAATATAGTGGCCTATTTCGTTGCTGAATTAGTTAGTGAGTACAAATTTCAAAAT
Source organism: Trachelipus rathkii (assembly GCA_015478945.1). NCBI lineage: Eukaryota > Metazoa > Arthropoda > Malacostraca > Isopoda > Trachelipodidae > Trachelipus > Trachelipus rathkii. Next base: position 37,159 of record JABUQX010000812.1, read on the forward strand.
TCATCATTTACTTATTAGGGGACTATCGAGAGACACCTACATCATCCCAGTAATTTCTTCTTCTGCTCTCTCATTCTTCCTCTCGCTCTCTCTCTCTTCTTCCTCTCTCTCTATCTCTCTATATCTCTTCTCTCTTTCTCTGATAGTATTAATATATTATATAGTAGATATAGTAATATATATATATGATATAGTGTATAATATATATTATAATATAATTATATTATATATATATGTATCTATATAAATTATATATATTATAATATATATATTATTAATATAATAAAATTATTTATATTATATATTATATAATATTAATATATGGTTAGTTTTTATTTTTTAATTAATCGCATCAAGTGATTAATAACTATATATATATATATATTTATATAATATATTATCTATTATATATATTAATAATTATATTATAGTATTATTTACGAGTGATGATGAATAGGTTAATGATAATATGTACATAATGGATGATTAGTTTAATGTTTAATTAGCATTGATATGATAGGGAGTGGCTGTATGAAATAATAAGAGATATTATTAGTAAATTTTCGATAATTAATGGTGTATAATAATATGATAGTGTGATATAATAATAGTGATTGTATTATTAATATATATATATATATTATAAATTATTATATATAATATTATATTAAAATATATATATATATATTTCTATATTAAATATGGTTGTTTTTATTTTTTATAATACGTATACTATTTATATATATTATTTATTATATATATATATTATTATATATATATTATTATATGTATTAATATATTATTATATAATTATATATATTATATATAATAATACTATAATATATATTCGTAATAAGTGATGATGATATGTTAATGATAAATTGTTAATAATTGATATAGTTAATTAATATACATTGATATGATTAGTGGTATGATGTGGTAATGTATTAGTACTAATGATGAGTTTAATACTATGATGATCTCGATAATTTATAATGGTGATTAATAAAAATAATATGAGTGTGTTATAATACTAAGGGTAGTGATTGTAGATACATGACAGTATTAATGTTTCAGAAGACAGGATTATATAGATGTTATTATGTATAGATTAAATAATTGTTTTTATCTTATAATTAGAAATTTATTTATGGAATTTTATTAAAATTTTATATACTATTATACTATTCACATTATATAGCGCGCCGATATAATTGCTTCAGTGTTAGAGACATGTTCCATAACAGCGATGGGTCCTGGGTATCGCATTGGTCGGGTGGAGATGTGAGCTGTCTCTCCTTGGGCTGTCGTCCTACGCTACGACGTTACAATAGTCATAAGATTGATTAGCTTGTGTCATTGAGTGAATGGTGATCTAATCATCGGTCAAATACAATAAATTTAGACAAAAAAAATATAATAAAACATAAAAAATATATATAAAATAGATAATATTTATTATTTAAATATACATATATCCTGCTAATTATACTATTGATATGTTCTTTTTAAAGTTAATTATATTAAATGAATTATTTAGTATTTAAATTATATAATTATTATTAATTATATTGATAATATATTATATTATATAATATAATATATATTAATATAATATATAATCTATATTTATATACCTATTTAGTATGTAATATATATAAATATTATATATTAAATTCTTAATATATATATTATATATATTATATTAAGTATATTATGTATTATTATATATTATAGATATATATATATATATTATATTAATAATAATATTGTTACTTTAACATTATAATTATCTATTATTTTTTATATTTATATTTTTATTATATATATATCATAAATAAATATTATATATATATATTAATTATATATATTATATAATAATTAAATATAGTATTATAATTAATATTAATTATTATTATTTATATATATATTATTTATATAATTATTATACTTATTAATATTAATTTCAAATTATCATACTATTTTATATTATACTAAACTTTAATAATTTATATTACAAATTATATTATTATAGTTGTAATATTAGTCCAAATTATTAGTTAATATATATTAATTACATTACTATTAATTAATATATGTATCAGTAATACTAATAATCATTTTAATTATAGCTTATGGGTTATTTATTAATACTTAATAAAATTTATACCATTATAACCATTATATTAACATAATTTCAATTAATATTATTTTAATTAATATATTATATATTAATATTATGCATTGTGATTGCACATCAATCCGACCGATCGACTAATTCGAATCTCGCATCGCTACCGCATCGCATCTCCATCCTCATCTAATTGCATCCCATCAGCATCCGTATCCGCCCGAACTCTTTGAAATGAGGATTTAGGATGTTTTCTACATTATTAAATCTATGCATCTATAAAAAAAAATTAAGAGCCAAAAGCAATATTTGAGTTAATTGAATAATTAGATAATTTTTGTATTTGGATTTTAGTTATATTATATTAAATAATAAATAATTACGTGCAATTTATAAGATAACTCCAAATGCATAAATATTATAAATGAATTTTAAAGATATATATTATATATATATATATAAATCTTATTAGTATATATACTAATAAATAGTTACTTATAATTAATATATATATTTTAATATATATATTAATTAAATATATAATTATAATAATAATATTAGTATAAATATCATTATATTATATAAATAATATTTATATGTATTAATTATAATATTATTACTCTATAGTATACTATAATATATATTATATATATTATATATATTATATATAGTATATTTAATATATTTATAATATATATTTATATATCTACACTATATATTAATATATTAATTTATTAATATTATATTTATATTATATAATTTATAATATATATTAACTATATACCTTATATATATTGTTGTTTATTTTATGTATATGAATATATTTAAAAATATATTAATATAATATAAGTCACTTAAGTCATTCTGGAATTGATATGTCTATCAAATAATTTAAGTGATTTATAAATACAGTTTTAGTAGTTTAACTTCATGAAAACTATTTCTCATAAAAACTTTTATCTTGCTAAGATATTTATAAGCTCCGTTTTCTTCTTCGGATCCCAATTAAAGCATAGCCAACATTTATTTAGGGGGGGGGGAGTTTAACCTATGGGTCGTGACTCAAATTTGGGTTTTCGGGTCTTCCGGGATGGGTCGCTGTAACTTATCAGAAAAAAAAGAAAGTCTGAATTAATTGCGCCATTGGTTTATCAAATTTCACATAACAAAATATTTGTTATGCTCTGTAATTAAGAATAATTGGTACTCATATTTCTATTATTATATTAATAATTTTAATTTCAAAATAGATTCATTGTCCTCGAAGTTGATCGTCTTGTTGATTTAGATTAATAGCATATGTGATGGAGATGATCCATGAAACTCATCTACCCACCTTTTGTAACGTCAAGCTTCGTACCAGAGTCCAAATTTAATTTTTTTTTTTGTTTTCGTAATGCTAAAAGTATTATATAACATTTGGAAAGTTAATAATTAAAAATTTTTTTTGTAACTTTACACCCTATTCTCAAATCCTGAGGTGACAAAAATAGACTTATATTTTTCGGCCGCAAAAATTGAAACGGGACGCGTGGTCGTCGTTGACGATTGACAATTTGATCCCTTCATAATTTGATACTGCACATTCTATGTAGCTTTATGACATCTTTCCAGCAAATTGTAGTTCGTGTCCTTTGGATCTTAAAATCATTTCAAATTATTTTTATCAAAAGTAGAGAGAGAGAGAGAGAGAGAGAGAGAGAGAAGAGAGAGAGAGAGAGAAAGAGGAGAGAGAGAGAGAGAGAGAAGAGAGAGAGAGAGAGAGAGAGAAGAGAGGAGAGAAAGTTAGAGAGAGAGAGAGAGAGAGAAAGAGAGAGAGAGAGAGAGAGCGAGAGGAGGTTAGTCAGAGAGAGAGAATAATACTCTCTTTAAGCTTAGCTTAGATCTAAGCAGTAGTAAATAAGTACATACTAATTTGTTACTAAATGACAAAAGTTAACAAATATAATATATATATATATATAATATATATATATATATATAATAATATAATATATATATAATATATATAATAAATATATATAGTAAAGTTGTGTGTTGTGTGTGTGCTTGTGTGTGGGTGTGTCGTGTGGTGTGTTGTGTGGTAGGTTGTACGTGTATGGTATGGTGTGTTCATATTGCTTAAAACCAGAAATTCTTTCTTTTTTGATTAGAATTTCTCATCCTTCATTCAACGTTCATATGTTTTAAAGCCTAATCAGGTAAATGCATCTCTCCATCAGTTTCATTTAAATCTCATTCCTTGACTTTTATTACTCCCCACAAACATCCTTCACAAATAACGAATGCTATATTATAATTCAATTTCTCAATAACACTATAGAGTTACAACTATAATCAATATAATATAACAAACATATATTTATATATATATATTATAAATATATATATACTAATATATATTAACATATTATATATATATATAATAATACTATATAAATATATAAAAACTATATAATATATATATATATATTATATATATATATATATTGATATATGTGTACCGTATATATAATTTAATTAAAGGCCTAATACTATATCATTACTATTTGTGAAAGGGAATGCGGATGCGGATATTTAATTTTAATATCCGCTGATTACGATTGTGGATAGGGGATATTTATAGGTATGAAGAATTTAACCATAGGTATCTTATATATTAAGTAGCTAAAAGATATTTGAGTTAAAATATATCATTTATCAATTCATTATTATTATTATGATGAGATGTTCTACCTAGTGGAATTCTTTATACAAAACGGTGAATGATTGAGGTCCTCTCAAACTGATCCAGAAGGGAAGGAGGCCGAATCATTCAGCATTTCGACGATCTAGATCAACAGATTAGGAAACCTCACATATTCGTGATTGTCTCAACTAATTTTGATACACCCATTACCTAAGCTTCACAGCTAATCATTCTATTTATAATATAAACTCCAACTTCTTTCCTAATGGTAAATGAGCACAGACTTCTAACTCATAATTTTAATGTTTTCACTCTAATAGCTCCATCTAAACCTAAGCGTAACTTCTGGCACTTTATTTGAGCTAATTGGAGTTTTGCAATATTTAACTCCAACTATCCCTAGAGTAACTGATTAGTCTCTGAAGATGGGCTCCTGCCCATAAGGTGGTTGACTATAATCGTTGATGGAATGGGAAAGTTACTTGTTCTCACGCTATTCAGGCTAGAGACAGTGCTTATAGT
>JABUQX010000812.1:47500-56008 GCA_015478945.1 Trachelipus rathkii
CATAATATTGTAATCATTAATTTATCTATATGATTTATTTATTTTAACTTTATATTATTTTAATTTTTATTGATGTTATATAATATTTTTATTTGAAATTTTATCATTATATTGTAAGCCTTGAAAATGGGAAGAAGTATTCTTGCCCGAAACTAGTCGGCTAATAAATTATTTAAAATGTTTAAATTCGTTTTGGTGATACTAGCTATTATAAAATTCCGCCTCAGTTATCGAGGTTCTATTTCTAAAGTTCTTCTAACAAAATATGGAAGACCAGTTCTGAATAAATTTAGGAAACTTGAAAAAGAGATGATTAAGGAAACAAAATTTCAACTCGACCTTTTATTTTTAAAAACTTGTAAAGTAAACAAAATTTTCCCGAAGTTCATATATTTTAAACTATGGAATAAACGAATGTACGGTTCAAGATCATACAAGAAATGTCAAATGATTCTTCTGAATAATGAAATAATAAATAAAGAGAAGATGATTAAAATTACATCAACAAATGTTAAGAAATTTTCTGCTGACTTAAAACTAACTCTTTCTTGCCTTGACTTCATATATGCTAATCGTATTTTATCTAGAACCATTGACGGCACTTCTACTACTATTAAGAAAGTACTTGATAAAAAACTTTTATCTTTAGGAATTTCTTCACGTAATGAAATGATTGATCCAAATTCAGTAATTTTTAACTACAGTTCCTTTCAGTTTAACGAAAGTACTAAGAACACTCTTGCCAAAGGTTTAAATTTTGAAGTTATTCCTCAGAAATTAAACATTTGCAAATATTTGCTCCATTTTGAAAAGCTATTAAGAAAATTAGATATATCTCCAATGTATAAATTTTCGGAAGAGAAGCAGAAAACTATATTTAATGACATTAGAAATTTAGCTTTTACAACCTTTCGCAAATTTAACCCTAAGAAGTCTGTTCAAGTATTTTCCTAAAGAAGATTTAAAAAATTTAAAGGAGCTTTCTAATAACAAAGATATAATAATTACTAAACCAGACAAAGGAGTTGGCGTCGTGATTCTGGATAAAAATGACTACATTGATAAAGTGTTAACTATACTTTCTGACACATCCAAATTTAAAGTCATAACCGAAAGTTGCCAAAAAATCATATGTTCTATTGAAGATAAATTAAATAGATTGCTAAGAAAATTAAAATGTTCTAACAAAATTGATGATAGTACTTTCTCTTCTCTTTATTCCTCGGGTGCCAAACCAGGAATATTGTACGGATTACCAAAAGTACATAAACCTGACTGCCCTGTCCGTCCAATCTTATCTGCTATTGGTACTGTAAATTACAACCTATCAAAATTTTTCGTTCCAATTTTAGAAAATTTAACATCTAATGAATATACAGTAAAGGACACTTTTTCTTTCGTCAATGAAATAGTTAACTTTCCAAATGCCATGAATTATTATATGGCAACCAAGTTTCGATGTTCAAAGCTTGTTTACTAACGTACCATTAGATGAAACTTTGGAAATTATATTAAATTCATTGTTCAGAGACTCATCTACAATACATGGTCTAGACAGACAAAGCTTTAAGGAGTTACTATACATTTCATCAAAAGATATTATATTCATGCTTAATGGTAAATTTTATAACAAAGTTGATGGTGTCGCTATGGGTTGGTCATTTAGGTCCAACTCTTATTAACATCTTCATGTGTTTTTATGAAAAAATTTGAGTAAATAAATGTCCAGTAGATTTCAAACCTATATTTTATAGGAGGTATGTGGACGACTCCTTTCTTCTTTTTAAGTCTGAAGATCATGTTGATAAGTTTTTGCAATATGTCAACTCTAAACACCCGAATATAAAATTCACTGTTGATGTAGAACAAAATAATTCTTTGGCATTTCTGGATATCGAAATATGCAAGGATAACAACAAATTTCACACCAGTGTCTTCAGAAAATCTACTTTTACTGGATTGACGATGAAATTTTATTCCTTCATTCCTCATATTTAAATCACTTAATTAAAACGCTTTTTGACAGGGTACAAAAATTTCGTCATCTTATGTTAATTTTACAAAAGAACTTGATTTCCTGAAAACATTATTTCTGAAAAATGGGTTCCCAGAATTTATTATTGACTCAACTTTTCGAAAATTACTTTCAGCAAAATTTAAAGACAAATCTCAGGCTAAATTAACAGCTCCTAAGGATATTTTGTATATGAGGTTGCCTTTTCTGGGGAAAATGAGTTACGAAATTCGTCGTAAAATTGACGTAGTTTTAAAAACTAACTTTCCACAGTTTAAATTTAGATTTATATTTTTGAGTGACAACAAAATTGGGAAATATTTTAAATTCAAAGAAAAACTCCCATTACCTTTATGCTCATCAGTAATATATCATTATAAGTGCGGTGACTGCGATGCCACCTACATAGGAAGACAATACGAAGCCTTTCCACACGTATTGCTGAGCATAAAGGTATTTCCTTTAGAACTCTTAGACAATTTGCATCATCCCCCCTATTCAGCTATAATTCACATGCTCTTCAGGAAGGTACCAAATAAACGATATCATTTTGGAATATTGTCCTAAACTGAGGAACCCGATCTTCAGTTGTTAGAATCCTTGAATATTTGGCATCTCAAACCGACCTTAAATGAAAATCTAGAATTTTAACAGTCTTTTAATACTGAAGTGAGATTTTTTTTAAATCAAGAACTCTTTACTGCATAATATTGTAAATCATTAATTTATCTATATGATTTATTATTAACTTTATATTATTTTTAATTTTTATTGATGTTATATAATATTTTTATTTGAAATTTTATCATTATATTGTAAGCCTTGAAAATGGGAAGAAGTATTCTTGCCCGAAACTAGTCGGCTAATAAATTATTTAAAATGTTTAAATTCGTTTTGGTGATACTAGCTATTATAAAATTCCGCCTCAGTTATCGAGGTTCTATTTCTAAAGTTCTTCTAACAAAATATGGAAGACCAGTTCTGAATAAATTTAGGAAACTTGAAAAAGAGATGATTAAGGAAACAAAATTTCAACTCGACCTTTTATTTTTAAAAACTTGTAAAGTAAACAAAATTTTCCCGAAGTTCATATATTTTAAACTATGGAATAAACGAATGTACGGTTCAAGATCATACAAGAAATGTCAAATGATTCTTCTGAATAATGAAATAATAAATAAAGAGAAGATGATTAAAATTACATCAACAAATGTTAAGAAATTTTCTGCTGACTTAAAACTAACTCTTTCTTGCCTTGACTTCATATATGCTAATCGTATTTTATCTAGAACCATTGACGGCACTTCTACTACTATTAAGAAAGTACTTGATAAAAAACTTTTATCTTTAGGAATTTCTTCACGTAATGAAATGATTGATCCAAATTCAGTAATTTTTAACTACAGTTCCTTTCAGTTTAACGAAAGTACTAAGAACACTCTTGCCAAAGGTTTAAATTTTGAAGTTATTCCTCAGAAATTAAACATTTGCAAATATTTGCTCCATTTTGAAAAGCTATTAAGAAAATTAGATATATCTCCAATGTATAAATTTTCGGAAGAGAAGCAGAAAACTATATTTAATGACATTAGAAATTTAGCTTTTACAACCTTTCGCAAATTTAACCCTAAGAAGTCTGTTCAAGTATTTTCTAAAGAAGATTTTAAAAATTTAAAGGAGCTTTCTAATAACAAAGATATAATAATTACCAAACCAGACAAAGGAGTTGGCGTCGTGATTCTGGATAAAAATGACTACATTGATAAAGTGTTAACTATACTTTCTGACACATCCAAATTTAAAGTCATAACCGAAAGTTGCCAAAAAATCATATGTTCTATTGAAGATAAATTAAATAGATTGCTAAGAAAATTAAAATGTTCTAACAAAATTGATGATAGTACTTTCTCTTCTCTTTATTCCTCGGGTGCCAAACCAGGAATATTGTACGGATTACCAAAAGTACATAAACCTGACTGCCCTGTCCGTCCAATCTTATCTGCTATTGGTACTGTAAATTACAACCTATCAAAATTTTTCGTTCCAATTTTAGAAAATTTAACATCTAATGAATATACGGTAAAGGACACTTTTTCTTTCGTTAATGAAATAGTTAACTTTCCAAATGCCAATAATTATTATATGGCAAGTTTCGACGTTCAGAGTTTATTTACTAACGTGCCATTAGATGAAACTTTGGAAATTATATTAAATTCATTGTTCAGAGACTCATCTACAATACATGGTCTAGACAGACAAAGCTTTAAAGAGTTACTATACATTTCATCAAAAGATATTATATTCATGTTTAATGGTAAATTTTATAAACAAGTTGATGGTGTCGCTATGGGCAGTCCTTTAGGTCCAACTCTTAGTAACATCTTCATGTGTTTTAATGAAAAAAAATTTGGTTAAATGAATGTCCAGGAGATTTCAAACCTATATTTTATAGGAGGTATGTGGACGACTCCTTTCTTCTTTTTAAGTCTGAAGATCATGTTGATAAGTTTTTGCAATATGTCAACTCTAAACACTCGAATATAAAATTCACTGTTGATGTAGAACAAAATAATTCTTTGGCAATTTCTGGATATCGAAATATCAAGGATAACAACAAATTCACACCAGTGTTCTTCAGAAATACTATCTTTTACTGGATTGAGAAAAATTTTATTCTTTTATTCTCTATTTTTAAAATCAACTTAATAAAAACTCTTTGACAGGGTATACAAAATTTCGTCATCTTATGTTAATTTTATAAAAGAAGAACTTGATTTCCTGAAACATTATTTCTGAAGAAGGGGTTCCCAGAATTTATTATTGACTCAACACTTTTCGAAAAATTACTTTCAGCAAATTTAAAGAGAAAAATCTCAAGCTAAATTAAACAGCTCCTAAGGATATTTTTGTATATGAAGGTTGCCCTTTTCTGTGGGAAATGAGTTACGAAATTCGTCGTAAAATTGACGTAGTTTTAAAAACTAACTTTCCACAGTTTAAATTTAGATTTATATTTTTAAGTGACAACAAAATTGGGAAATATTTTAAATTCAAAGAAAAACTCCCTTACTTTATGCTCATCAGTAATATATCATTATAAGTGCGGTGACTGCGATGGCACCTACATAGGAAAGACAATACGAGTCTTTCCACACGTATTGCTGACATAAAGGTAATTTATTTGACTCTAGACCATCTTACATCATCCTGCCCTATTCAGCTTATAAATGCCTCATTCTCTTCAGGAAGGCACCATATACAGGATGCCAATTTTGGAATATTGTCCAACTGAGGAACCCGATCTTCAGTGTTAGAACCCTTTGAATATTTGCATTCCTGTTTCTTTGTACGATTACAACATAAATTTTAGTCTTTTAATACTGAAGTTGAGATTTTGTTTAATTTAAGAACTCTTTACTGCATAATATTGTAATCATTATTTATCTATAGATTTAATTTATTTAACTTTATATTATTTTAATTTTTTATTGATATTATATAAATTTTTATTTATGAAATTTTATTTATTATAAATTGTAGCCTTGAAAATGGGAAGAAAGATTCTTACCCGAAACTAGTCGGCTTAATAAATTATCTTAAAATGTTTAAATTTCGTTTTGGTGATACTAGCTTTATTATACCATTCCGGTCCTCAAGTTTATCGAGGTTCTATTTCTAAAGTTCTTCTAACAAAATATGGAAGACTAGTTCTGAATACATTTAGAAAATTGGAAAAAGAGGTGATTAAGGAAACAAAATTTCAACTTGACCTTTTATTTTTAAAAACTTGTAAAGTTAGCAAAATTTTCCCGAAGCTCATATATTTTAAACTATGGAATAAACGAATGTACGGTTCGAGATCATACAAGAAATGTCAAATGATTCTTCTGAATAATGAAGTAATAAATAAAGAGAAGATGACTAAAACTACATCAACAAATGTTAAGAAATTTTCTGCAGACTTAAAACTAGCTCTTTCCTGCCTTGACTTCATATTTGCTAATCGTATTTTATCTAGAACCATAGACGGCACTTTCTAGTACTATTAAGAAAGTACACGATAAAAAACTTTTATCTTTAGGAATTTCTTCACATAATGAAAACAGTAATTTTTAATTACAGTTTCTTTAAGTTTAACGAAAGTACTAAGAACACTCTTTCCAAAGGTTTAAATTTTGAAGTTATTCCCCAGAAATTAAACTTTTGCAAATATTTGCTCTATTTTGAGAAGCTATTAAGAAAATTATATATATCTCCAATGTACAAATTTTCAGAATAGAATTAGAAAACTAAATTTAATGACATTAGAAATTTAGCTTTTACAACCTTTCGCAAATTTAACCCTAAGAAGTCTGTTAATGTATTTTCTAAAGAAGATTTTAAAAATTTAAAGGAGCTTTCCATTAATAAAGATTTAATAATTACTAAACCAGACAAAGGAGTTGGCATCGTGATTCTGGATAAAAATGATTACATTGATAAAGTGTTAACTATACTTTCTGATACATCCAAATTTGAAGTCATAACAAATTTAAAGTCATAAACGAAAATTGCCAAAAAATCATATGTTCTATTGAAGGTAAATTAAATAGATTGCTAAGAAAATTAAAATGTTCTAACAAAATTGATGATAGTACTTTCTCTTCTCTTTATTCCTCGGGTGCCAAACCAGGAATATTGTACGGATTACCAAAAGTACATAAACCTGACTGCCCTGTCCGTCCAATCTTATCAGCTATTGGTACTGTAAATTACAACCTATCAAAATTTTTCGTTCCAATTTTAGAAAATTTGGCATCTAATGAATATACGGTAAAGGACACTTTTTCTTTCGTTAATGAAATAGTTAACTTTCCAAATGCCAATAATTATTATATGGCAAGTTTCGACGTTCAGAGTTTATTTACTAACGTGCCATTAGATGAAACTTTGGAAATTATATTAAATTCATTGTTCAGAGACTCATCTACAATACATGGTCTAGACAGACAAAGCTTTAAGGAGTTACTATACATATCAACATTTCATCAAAAGATATTATATTCATGTTTAATGGTAATTTTATAAAAGTTTGATGGTGTCGCTTATGGGCAGTCCTTGGTCCAACTCTTAGTACATCTTCATGTGTTTTATGAAAAAAAATTTGGGTTAAATGATGTCCAGGAGATTTTCAAAAAAACCCTATTATTTTTTAATAGGAGGTATGTGGACGATCTCCTTATCTTCTTCTTTTCCCTTTTTTTTTCTTCTTCTTCTTTCTTCTTCTTTTTTTACAAGTCTGAAAAGAATTATCATGGCTGTTGATTATTTTTGCCAATATTCACTCTAAACACTCAATATAAAAATTCACTGTTGAATGTAAATAACAAATATTCTTTGGCTGATTTCTGGATTCGGGAACGCCGTCACCTCTCCTGTAATATGCCAGGATAACCAAATTTCACACCAGGGTCTTCAGAAAATTTAACTTTTTAACTGGATTGGACGACAAATTTTTATTTCTTTTATTTCCTCATCATTTTTAAATATTCACTTAATTAAAACGGGCTTTTTTTGACAGGGGTATACAAATTTCGTCATTTATGTTAATTTTCAAAAGAACTTGATTTCCTGACATTAATTTTCTGAAGATGGTATCCAGAATTTATAATTGACCCTACTCAGACTCACAACTTTTTCGAAAATAACTTTCAAAAGCAAAATTTAAAGACAAATTCCAGGGCTAAATTACAGCTCCTAAGGATATTTGTATATGAGGTTGCCTTTTGGGGAGAATGAGTTACGAAATTCGTCGTAAAATTGCCGTAGTTTTAAAAACTAACTTTCCACAGTTTAAATTTAGATTTATATTTTTAAGTGACAAACACAATTTGGAATATTTTTAATTCAAAGAAAAACTCCATTACTTTATGCTTCATCAGTAATATATCTTATAAGTTGCGGTGACTGCGATGGCCACATCATAGGAAAGACAATACGCAAGTGCTTCCACACGTATTGCTGAGCATAAAGGTAATTTCATTTAGAACTCTATAAGACCATTTACATCATCCTCTCCTATTCAGCTATAAAATGCTTCATTCTCTTCAGGAAGGCCACCATATACAGGATACCAATTTTTGAATATTGTCTCAAACTGAGGAACCCGATCTTCAGTGTTAGAATCCTTGAATATTTGGCATCTCAAACCGACCTTAAACTGAACATCTAAATTTTAAGTCTTTTTAATACTGAAATGGAGATTTTGTTTTAATAAGAACTCTTTAACTGCATAATATTGTAATCAATTAAATTTATCTATATGATTTATTTATTTTAACTTTATATATTTAATTTTATTGATATTCATTTTACTTTTACTTTGAAATTTTTCATTACATTTTGTAAGCCTTGAAAATGGGCAGAATATTCTTGCCCGAAACTGTCGGCTAATAATTTATTTAAAAATGTTTTAAATTCGTTTTGGTGATACTAGCTATTATAAAATTCCGCCT
>JABUQX010000813.1:0-5000 GCA_015478945.1 Trachelipus rathkii
ATATATATGGACCTTGTCCCTTTTAATTGACTGAAAGAAAATTTTCATCGGAAAGGTTTACACCCTTGTTATTATACTGCTTTAAAAAAATTGAATTTAATTTATTTTGGATAATAAAACAATTTCCTTTTTTTGTGCTTCACCGTTCATTTTGTTTTAATATAGTAAGTAATCATTACTATATTTATATATATATAATATATATATATATATATATATATATATTATATATATAATATATTATATATATTATATATATATATATATTATTAATCTTCTTGAAATTTATATCATTAAGCATTGCAATAAATAGATTTCCACACCCTTCATTAACCTAACAAACTAACCTAACCTAACCTAACCTAACCTAACCGTTTCAATATAACATTACCAAAAAACTAAAATAAAACAAATAAATATTAGGTCAGCCTCTAGAAGAGGACCAAAATCCATATCTCAAAAACTACAACAGCTACCGGGAAAAGGACATACATAGTAGAACTGCTGTCTAATTTTAGTTGGGCGGAAATTGTTAAAAATAAAAAATGAGAAAATAAATAAATAAATTAAAATTATATCTCAAAAACTATAATAGCTACAGGGAAAAGGAATTCATTTTTGGAATCCTGGTAAAATTTTAGTCAGGAAAATGTAAAAAAAAAAAAAAGTTATTGTTAATAATTATAGTTTGGGTTTTGGGTATTTGGGTGTCGCGGGGTTCCTCGCCTCCCCTACGGGGTATGGAAACGTCCCCCCCTGTGTTCCCGTTCGGCTCGAGCCTACATTGCCTGTATAGCTTTACAAATATATACTATAATATATAATTATTATATATTATATATAATATATATATATATATATATATATATATATATATATATATATATATATTGGGTTATCCTTTTTTCGTACCGCTGATTGGTCCCGCTCGATAATTTTGAAACCTTTTATATTTTGGCCATGGCGTTTAATGTTATCCTGGAAAGTTCAAAACACCATTCGTTTTTGTTAGATTTCTCTGGTTGTACAGGGTGAGCCAAAATGTTTTGACCAGGTTGACGCAAAACTTTATCACTTATAGAGGTACACATTTTAAGTCAATCTCCATACTGGTAATTTTTAACCAAATTTCATAGAGAGTCGATTTGTTTTAGGGATACTCTTAAGGTACATTTGGGCTTTCCATGTTTTTTTTTGGGGAAAATAATATTTCACCATGAAAATGAATCCGAAAAATTGTGTTAAAAATCGAAGAAATTTCCATTTTTTCGTGGGTGTATTATTAAAAGAAGGAAATATTTAACGATATAAATTTTGTTGTGATGATACATACTAAAATAGGGTTTAACTTAAATCTTATTTGAAGTTTGGTAAATATTTTTAAAAAAAATTTACAGGGTGTCAAAAATCAATTTTTCGGAAATCGGTAACTTTAAACCTTAATATCTCTGATGGGGTAGGTGCTAAAAATCTGAAATTTTCACGAGATTATACTACTACCATAGATTGTTCCTTCACCTGCAATATTGACTTTGGTATTTGCTTGTTTTTAAAAATACAGCCATTCAAAAATGCCAAAAAAATTTTTTTTTTTAAGTTGTGTTATGATAGTTATTATTATAGTTATTATAGTTCAAGACAATACATAGACAAATGAAATAGTGTGGCATCAAGGAGAAATGAAAACAATGTTAAAAAAATTTAATTTTAAGGTTAATATACATAAGAATGTACCATTATATCTACTGTAAATGACAAAATTAACTCAATAACTTTTAAAAAGTTTATATATATATATATATATATATATATATATATATATATATATATATATATATATATATATATATATATATATATATATATACGGTATTATATATATTACTATATATATATTATATATATATATACTATATATATATAATTATATATAATATATATAATATATAATATATATATATATATATATACTATATACTATATTATATATATATATCATATATATAATATATACGGTATATATATATATATATATATATATATATATATATATATTATATATATATATATATATATATATATATATATATATATATATATATATATATATATATATATTACTCATCAATATTTTCAATGGTTGAAAATTTGGCAAATCTCAAAAGTCACCATTATATATTTCTAAAATTCAATCGAAATTTTTGAAAGAAAAGAAAGAAAAACTTTCTGAAAATGAATGCATAATCTTGGCTGATTTTGCCGAGAACTACACGTACGTAGTCCAAGACGAATTTCAAGGGTATCATTGGGTCAATGACCAAGCTACTTTGCACCCATTTGTTCTATATTTTAGAGATGAAAATAGTAAATTAAGAAGTCACTCTCTTTGTGCTTTAAGTAACTACTTAGAGCACAACACATCAGTTGTTCACGTCTTCCAAACATATGTAGTAAAATATATTAAACATAATTTGCCTAAAGTTGAAAAGCTAGTATATTTTTCAGATGGAAGTGGTAGCCAGTATAAGAATAAAAAAAAATTTGTTAACATTTGCCATCACCAAAAAGATTTCGCATTAAAAGCTGAATGGCATTTCTTTGCATCTTGCCACGGGAAAAATGCCTGTGATGGGGTTGGAGGAACAACAAAACGCGAATTAAGCAAAGTCAGCTTACAAAGAACAACAACACACCAAATTCTTAATATTGACCAAATATATTCATTCTGCAAAGAGAAAATAAGAGGAATAACTTATTCTCGTAAACGAAAAGAAGAAACTTCATGAACACATTGAAAGCACTTAAACGAGATTGAAATTGTTTGAGAATTAAGGGAACAAGAAACTTTCAAAAATTCTTTCCACTTTCAGAGAACATAATTAGGTGCTATCCAACCTCAAAAACTGACGTTTATGAAGACCACTGTGTCAGCAAAATTGTTTCATTAAGTGTAGAGATAAATGACACAGTAGCTTGCGTATATGATGACCAATGGTGGATTGGAAAGGTAGAAGAAATAAGTGTGGAGAACGATGATGTTTACATATATTTTTATCATCCTTCCGGACCCAGAACTTCATTCAAGATGTCAGATTGCGATCGGGTATGGATCCCAATGAAAAATATTTTACGAAAACTTTCTGGGCTTGAAATAAAAATGTCATTAACAGGCAGAAATTACAACATCTCAAACAAAGTTTCCGAAGAAATCTCTCTTCTGAACAATCACAGATACAGCGGAAAAGTAAATATATATATATATATATATATATATATATATATATATATATATATATATATATATATATATATATATATATATATATATATATATATATATATTATAACCGGTATAATACTGCACAATTTTATTATTTTGTATTTAAAGGTTTTTTTTATGTTATAGATCTCTATATATATATATTTATATATATATAATATATAATATATATAATATATTATATATATATATATATATATATATATTATATATTATATAAATATATATATATATATATATATATTATATATATATATATATATATATAATTAATATATATTAAATTTATATATGTATAATATTATATAATATATATATCTATTATATTTATTTATTATATGTTTTATATATATATATATATATATTATATATTTATATATATATATCTATATAATATATATATATATATATATATATATATATATATATATATATATATATAGATAAATTTTTCAAAAGTTATTTAGTTAATTTTGTCATTTACAGTAGATATAATGGTACATTCTTATGTATATTAACCTTAAAATTAATTTTTTTTAACATTGTTTTCATTTCTCCTTGATGCCACACTATTTCATTTGTCTATGTATTGTCTTGAACTATAATAACTATAATAATAGCTATCATAACACAACTTAAAAAAAATTTTTTTTTGGCATTTTTGAATGGCTGTATTTCTTAAAACAAGCAAATACCAAAGTCAATATTGCAGGTGAAGGAACATCTATGGTAGTAGTATAATGTGTGAAAATTTCAGATATATTAAGGAGATATTAAGGTTCAAAGTTACCGATTTTCCGAAAAATTGATTTTTGGACACCCTGTAAATTTTTTTTAAAATATTTACCAAACTTCAAATAAGATTTAAGTTAAACCATACTTTAGTATGTATCATCACACAAAATTTTATATTGTTAAATTATTTCCTTCTTTTAATAATACACCCACGAAAATGGAAATTTCTTCGATTTTTAACACAATTTTTCGGATTCATTTTCATGGTGAAATATTATTTTCCCAAAAAAAAACAGGAAAGGCCAAATGTACCTTAAAGTATCCCTAACAAATCACTCTCTATGAAATTTGGTATAAGAATTACCAATATGGAGATATGACTTAAAATGTTACCTCTATTAAGTGATAAATTTTGCTCCACCTGGTCAAACATTTTGGCTCACCCTGTCACCAGAGTAAATCTACAAAAGAATGTGGTTTGAACTTTCCAGGAATACCATTAACGCCATGCAACAATTCAAAAGTTCTTCAAAAATTATCGAGCGGCAACTTCCATTATTTTGTACGCAAAAAATAGGATACGACCATATACTATATGTTATATATTATATATATATATATATATATATATATATATATATATATATATATATATATATATATATATATATATATATATATATATATATATATATATATTTATATATATTATATGTATATCCATAAAAATATAAATAAATATGTATATAAATCCAAAAAAAATAGCCAATTTTTGTTTATTTTATTTTTTTTTTTTTTTACATTTACCTAACTAAAATTTTACAAGGATTCCAAAAATGTATTTCTTTTCCCTGTAGCTATTGTAGTTTTCGAGATATGTTTTTTTTTTTTTTTTTTTTTTTTTTTTTTTTTTTTTTTTTTTTTTTTTTTTTTTTTTCTGTTTCCTCGTTAAATTTTGCCATGATTCCAATAATATATTCCTTTT
>JABUQX010000813.1:10000-14977 GCA_015478945.1 Trachelipus rathkii
AAACCGATACCCTAAGTGCCCAAGCTCAGCACTATCACAGCTACTTAAAGTGCCGGTGAAAGAAAAAAAGCTTGCGACTTCAACAAGAGATAGAGAGACGACAAAAACCCCTCTTTTCCCCCATTGTACCCAAAACAAGAGATATCTTAAAAGAAATCCTTGTTCAATGGTTTGCTGCAATACCGCATGAATAAATAAAATTAAATACATAAATACATACTCATCTATTTATCGATTATTACACTATAGGCGGCAAATGAATATAATATTAGCAGACTAATTTTCTTTGCTGACAAATTACAATTTATGTCTAATCGCAAGGGTGTCAAAGAATATTTGTAACTTTGTTACACGTATTTTTTTTTAGTTTTTTCGGGCCATGCGCCACATACTTTTCATTCTTATTACTGTTTACATACATTGATAATATGGTGTCTGTCTTCCATCATAAGCTCTTATTGGTCTTTGTTGTCCACATAACAAACGGTTTGTGTTTCCATTCTTTCATTGTTTATGGTTTTGATGAAAACTATGTGTTCTGTAGGTTTATCATGTGCTAATTTTGCCAATTGGGTTTACAGATAAAATCCAGGATAGAGTGAGTTTTGGTAACTAATTAATTAATGGTTGAAATGAGGTTTAATAAAAACAACTTTGTTTATCTCTCCTTCAACCTCACTAACTCTTGCTCTTAACACTCCGTTAAACTTTATTAACAATACTCATGCGGACACAAGATTCACAATAACCAAAATTATATCAGTCCTGGCATACGTATATGTCCCTTATATATATATATATAGATTATATTTACTATATACTCAGCTACTATTTATTCATAGTAATTATCTTATATCTATATATATATTTATAACTATATACTAATATATTATATATGATATATACTTATATATAAATAAGTCGAGAGATAAGAGGGAAGAGAGGCGATACGGCATTTACGACGAAAGTAGGAAGTAAAAACCGCTAGAATAGTATTTCACCCCTGAGATGGGTGAAGGCCTTGACAGCAATAGAGCAAGAGTCGCAAACTAAAGGCCACCTCACACGCACGTGCCTCCACGCCCAAGAAACCACACACAGCACACCAAGCCCACACCCACGCTACGTCGCGACACTATACAGGCCCTGAGATATAGGTAATTACGCACCACCGTTGAAGGTCACTATTGCGGTAGAGAATAGGAGAATAAGCAAAGGAAGGATAGAAATAAAAAAACCTATATATATAATATTATATAGGCTCTCGCCGCTCTGTCGCTGCATATGGTCATATCGAATCTAGCATACTATTCTAATTAGGTATATTATGTACCGTTTTTTTATATTTAACATCATTAACGGCCACGTATAATTAATCGTTAAAGCTCAAGTAGCTAGCTTCAGTAGATACCGAGAATTAATTATCCTCATCAGGACGCATCGATAGGGCATCACTAATCATAGCCTTATATATATATTATATACCAGCCTCTACTATCTAGTGTATCGCTTACGTACTTATATAAAAATATAAAGGCGGGATGTGGAAGATGAAAAGGAATATATATTAGACCTAATATATGATATAGTTTTAATATAAAATATATATTGGGAATATATATTTATAAGTAAGCAAGTATATATATATATATAAATATATAGTGGGAATATATATTTATAAGTAAGCAAGTATATATGTATAAGTATATATTGGGAATATATATTTATAAGTAAGAAAGTCGAACACGACTAAAGTGTCTTTTGTTTTTATGATTAACACTTCTTAAGCAGTTTTTTTGTTTTAAAAAAAGCATATTCGAGAAGCTGGCGCAGCTTATGTGTTTTTTTTTAAAGTGACTAAAATTTAAGCAAATTTTGTGCTAATTTTAAGACAAGTATTAGTGATAGCCAATGATTACTTTTCGTTCATTTTTGTGCGTTTTTAGCCATAGTTTTTTTGTTTTTGTTTCTAAAAGAATTCGTTTTCTTCTCTAAGTGAGGATAGCAACGGCCCTAAAGAGGGTTACAGACTTGAGAGAGATAGTTGTGAGAATTAACCCCCAAGAGGCAAAGGAAGTAAAGACTTCTGGGAGGGATAAAAACTCAAAGTTGCACAGAAAACAGTTTTTAGATGACACAAAGTCGAGTACAGAACTTACTATGGCTAACCATAAATTTTAAGTGATTTGGGGCAGTAGCAAAGGTTATTATGCCCCACGGCCAAGTAGAGGTACATGAGTAAGCACAGTAAATGCCCATGCCCCAACAAGGGTTAAAGAACCCAACAGCAGATGAAAGCCCACAGGAACAGTCCGGTGGAAGCAATACAGATGATTGCCACAGCAGATCATAATAGTCGTCCTTCGGGAATCACACCAGCAGATCAAAGTTTCTGTCAGGATAAACACCCAGAGGGGTCCACAGCAAGTTTCGTATCTAAGTACGTAAATATCTTGGTGACAACCAAAGTATTAGAGAATGTAAAAAATAGAAGAGATGGTGAAAGACTGAGAGAGAAAATTTTAAAAGTTTTTGATGCAAATATAAGCATAGTTGAGCTATTAGGAAAATTTGCACAAATTTCCAGAGGGAGCTTTTATTTAAAAAGTTTAATCGACCTTAAAATTATCCAAAGATTTTCTCAGCAATCAGTTCTTTTAGATAACCACGATGAAACCCACAGTAGGGCCAGCGTTACAGAACATACCACACAAGACTCACCAGAAAGGTTATCTTCATGGCAAATTGGGAGCTGTGATGGAAAATTATACGCCGTGTTTAACAGTATATTTAGGTAACAAAGTACCTAAGAGGTATATAGAGGCAAACCGTGCCTTACTAAATAGAAAGGTGTATTGGGCAGCTATGGCGCTGAAGTTAATTTTCATAATTGGCTCTTTTTACGCGAAATAAATTTTGCTCGATTTTGGGATGAAATTCAGCCGACAGAGTTATCCGTTGATCATTTTTCGGTTTTAAGTTTATATAGAAGGGAAAATCAGCGTTTTAAAGTGAAATCCAGGCAACGTTGCCAACTTTACCTCAAAAAGCGACCTTGTTGAAGTGGACAAGACAAGATAGCTTGAGAGTTGGCAAAAGGACCACGAGTTTTTTTTTTTTGAAGGTTAGGAAATGGATGTAGCTCCATGCCCAATTTAAAGTGGCTACTTATGAAACCGCTTCTAGTTTTAAAGCATAAGAAAAGTAAAAATAAGCGTTTGTAAAAAGTAAGTCAGATTAGTAGTTTTGCTTCCTCAAAACGCGCCTTGATTTGACGAATCAGCGCAATAAGTAGGTAGAATGTAGCCTCTAGTGGGCGCTTATATCAGTTTTAGGATAAGAAAAGAGGCATTAGACCATTAATATATATATATATAGATATACTATATTATAATATAATATATTTTATTATATATATATTATATACTTATAATATAGTATATATATATATTATATATTATATTTATACTATATATATCAGTGATTCCTTCATAGGATGGTAAGCGTGGAAATATGTAAAAAAAAAAGAGCTTAAGTTTGTGTTCATTCTAATTAAAGGACAGTGGTTACCTAACGACGCGCTATTGATGATCAGGTCCTTTTAAAGGGAAATTACTTCCTAAGCCAAAACTTTCCCCGGTATTCCCCCTTAAAAAAAAAAAACCTTGAAAAAACCCAAATTTGGGTCTCTGGATGTTCAGGATGCGTGCACCCATGTTTACTATGATTTTCAGTAAGTTTTTTCTTTAAACAAAGGTTTAAATTTCATAAACTTCGAAAAGGGAGACTCAAACGATTGAAATAGCCCTCTCCTAGAGCTAGACAGATAAGGGATTTATACCGATATTTCCTACAGCGTTGATTTATTTAAAATGTCCGATTTGGAACCATTTTTCATTTTTTTGATGATAACATTTTTTTTTGATTTTCATTCTCTTTTTTTTTTTCTGCTTTTTATTGATTTAAAGAAAGTATTCTATTTTCAGATTCAAAAATAGAGTAGCTTTCAAAACGTTCCGATGAACATTTTTTTTTTATTTTGCTCGGCTGATTGATTGTTAAAAAGATTCCTTTCTTATTTTAAAATAACGTTTTAATTTTTACATTAATAAAACTTTTTTGCCAAAAACGGTCTAAAGTTTCTTTTGCATAGCAAGTTACGGAAGAAGGCGAAAAAAGCATTTAGTTTTGAATTAAAATTATAAGTTTGATTTATTTTTGTTTAGATGTTTAGTTTGCATTAAGTTTCATAGTCATAATTGCGCTTATTTTTTTATATATACTGCATAGATACGGTTCACTCCGTATAGGACGAGGAAAATACCAATTTTTCAAATAAATTGATATATGGATAAAATAGAAAAAATAAAAGTAAACTTTTTTTAACAAAATGACTACACCACTGTTTATAGCTTCATAATAATTTTTTAACACATTTAGCCTTTCTTTTTAGACCCTTATTTTTTAATAATCTTTTAGAAAAATAATAAATGAGTCTAGCTTTCGCACATTGTTAATTTAATAGTTCGCTATCGAACTAGGTTACATATCAACGTGCAGTAATTGCTTTGTTTTTAATGTACACCACTTAAGACTTTTAATGTCTTGACCGCTTTGTTTAAATTAGTTTAAAGCTTTTATGTTTTTAAATCTTGATCATTTGATTTTCTGGGTAGCTGACCATGTTAATGATATTAGACGAAAACACTACACTCTCGCTTCTTATTAAGTCATGATTCTTTTTTTTCTTTTAAAGTAGTTTTCGTCTTGAAAAAACGTTTGATTAGCCGATTTAACATTATTAATTTTGTTTAGAGCAATTGTTTTTAATAGGTTTAAGCCAAACATATATGAGTACAATTTAAAAACCGCCTCTAAGTTTATAAATTCTATTTAACATTTTTATAAAGAAAGGGACAAAAGCGTTTTAAAATACGATTTTAAAGGGAATTGACTAAATTAAAAAGTCTCTTCACT
>JABUQX010000814.1:0-5000 GCA_015478945.1 Trachelipus rathkii
AGTCTCTCTCTTCTCTCTCTCTTTCTTTTCTCTCTCTCTCTCTCATGTTCACATTTTAATTGTTGCCCTCTCCTCACGGGTCTCTATTTACATTTCTCGTCCCTCTTCTCTGTGATGTTCTTTTCCTCATTACTCTGTTCATCATTTATTTCTTCTGAGATAAATGTATAACTGAAACGTTCGTTACTCGTGTCTACATACTTCTCTCTTCTCAAGCACATCACCACAACTTCAAAACAGACTATCTTAATATATAGGCCTAGAAAATTTCGTTCTATGTCATGGAGTACATAGCTTTATTTGATGTCATTATGAAAATACTTTGGAGCACTTTTAGTGAAAGTGATTGAAACTATTTAAAGTTCTTAAATACAATCACTACACACTAAGATGAACACGTCCGAATTGAGTGCTATTCTCTCTCATACTTTAAAAGAGATTAAAACCTTTCTAGAAACACGATGGGGTTAGCAATAGCTTTCGATCGATTTTAATATAATTTTAATATAATTAAAACTGTTAATAAATTTGCTTTTCTTTTTAATAAAATTGGTAAGTAAGTTACATAACTTTTTAAAATAATTGTAAAATTTTTTTAATTTTTCTAGATTAATGATTTTACGGTCATCAATGCTCTCTTTTTGAAACACACACGCACTCACACACACAACACACACACACACAACACACACACACACACACCACACACCCAACAACACCGACCACCCACAACACCACACAACCAGAACACCAACAACAATACCAACACACCACCGAACACCACACATCCACACACCCCAACACACACACATATATATACTTTTCCAATTGAACATAGATCTATATATATGTTATATATATATTATCATATATATTATATATATATATACTATAATATATATTATATATATTCAACATATTATCTAATATATATATATTCATACATATTATGTGTGTGTGTGGTGTGTGTGAGTAAAATGTAAAATGCAACTACCAATATATTTTTAGGATCGACCGCGCTGATATTATATATATATATACACAATATCTAACTAACACTTATATATATATTATATCACCTATACTACACACATTCATATAATATATATATATAATAATTCATATAAATATATATATTTATATAATTTATATATATATATATATATATTATATTAAATATATATATATATATATCAGCAGTAGCGTATCCAGGGGGGCAGGGGGCCATGACCCGAAATTTTTTTAGACCTAAAAATTTTTAGTATTATATCCGTTATATTATAAAGTAGAGAGGATTAAACTTAACTTTTCAGATGATTCGTAGCTGTCTAGGAACAAATCCGTAAGTCTTTGTGGAAGGCTTTACAGGAGAAGAGAAACGTCATAATTTTACAATATATAATCATATATATATACATACTTCATAACATAAAATCTACACACAATAATATAATATATATATATATATATATATATTATATTATATATTATTAATTTGACAGAGAGAGATGTGTCTTTATTTCTCTCTCTCAGATTACTATCTAATGAGAATACATTGTCTGCGGATGTGTCAAGCTATCGATCTATTTTGTTTTAGGGTATAATATCAGTTGCTAGTGCAAAACTAGTCACCATTATTAGCATCCTTGCCTTTGTGTTTACACATTTTCTTGTTCTTTTGTTGTTGTTCCCACACAACCTTAAAAAAATAAAAAAAAATATATGAAAAGAAGAACAGATATTAGAGTCTTTTTTCGATAAAAAGAATAAGCACTATGTTAACTAATAGTTCTGTTTTGAAAAGCGAGGTTCTCGGACTCGAAGATCAGTTTTCTGGAATTCTGTAAACTCCACACAGCGATAGAGCTGAACTCTACAGTCGAAGGTGGATGTTTTTTCTTCAAAGCGTATATAAGTCAGGGCGCATCACAAGGAATACAGAAAGGAATCACACACAGATCCTGGCCTTCCTCGACCGCACGATTATGGGCAATTTTCATAGGTTACGGTATTTAGCATTAAGGAAAAGTGGAATATTAAAATATCGGGAAACAGATTCACACCAATATACAATATTTCAACTGCTCAGGAAGGCAAGGTGGGAAAGCTAATTTTCAAAAGAAAGTGGCTTGATGATATTAAGTGTTGATTACTCTGATAACTGTTGGGGTTTTTGTCAACATTGTGTACTGTTTTTGGAAATGAAGGAGGTAAAACAGAAAACAATCAACACACACCAGGCAATTGTGTGTTTTGTCATGACACGGTATTCAAAACTTATAAGAAGCCATTGAATTTTAAAAAACACGAGACACTAAATATGCAAAGAATCGGTCAGAAAGGAGATTGCTGTAATAGAAGCAGGTTCATCAGAAAATAAAGAGCATCGACAAACAGATTGACAGTCGAAGAAAAGGGGCGAAGACAGTATAGAAGAGTAATTTCAAATTTTTGAAGAAAATTCGATTATGTGGTATGCAAATATATCGTTACTGGACATGCATTACTCAGGTTGAATCGACTCTCTTGGCCTGTGAGAACGATGGCATTTCAGTCTTTTAAGATATCGCGCTAAGCTCCAGAAAGACATGATCTCTTTCAAGACATTTAAAAACTATGCTCCAGACACATGACGATGCTACTGAACTACTCACAGTCCCAAAATCGCCTCACATAATTCAGTCATTTGCGCATCTCATTCACCTAAACACTGGTGCACATAATAAAGTAAATTTTTTGACTGTCTTAGCCGTGAGACGACCGTGTGTTCAGAAGGAAAAATTTTCGTTGTGTGTGCGTTCACGGTTGATATTGATACTCTCGTAACGATTTTTTTGTGTTTCGTCTACGTAAATGAACTCTTCGACTAGGGCAACTAAGATCTTCCAAATATAATTGAAGAAACAGTAACTGAACTTGGTTTGATAATGACCTTTCTAGGGACAGGGGTATAGACGCAATGCCAGGCAGCAATGGCGATGATATCAAGGCATGTTCAGAGAGTAAAATAAAGGAACAACAACATGTACACAAAGAACTATTTATCCTCACGCACTGCTTTTTTGCAATGCTTAAACTTTATGCTCCCAGACGCTTCTAAAATTCAAATTTCGAGTGGCAATTGGAATGATATCAAAACCTGATTGTTAACCTTTTTCTGCTAAGTGCCCGAGGACACAACCAGTTCCCTATTCGAACCCGAACCAACACTCACGACACGCAAATATTCCCATGAGTAGAAGAAGAAATTAAACAAGTTTGCGAGCCTCGTGGTGCCAACGGAATGCAAATAGGTTCTTTACTATTTTTAAAAAGATGTAAAGCTCGCATCAAATGGCACACAGCAGCTTTTAGAAAATAAAATGTGACATTCGAGAGATATTAAAAAGGTACTTAATTCTAAACATGTTTATAGTGCTTCTTTTTCTTGGTTTCCTTTTAAGTTTAACATCAATCTTTTCAAACGATTGCGACACTCGTTTTGATTTGGGTGAGCTGCCATTAATGAAGTGAATCTAGCCTTAAAATAAACTTGAGCCATAGAGCAAATGAACCATTAGAATTTCAGTAGATTTTTGAAGGAATGTGTAAGAGCATCTGAATCTGAGCTGGGTAATTGAAATTGCTGTAAGATTAACAGATTCAAAAAATCAGACCCACATTCTTACTTTTCCGACCACAGACTTCATAATTATGGCACATCCATTTTTTATACCATTTTTGGATAGAATTTAATTATCAGCATTAAGGAGAGAGGTTTCTATCATAAGATTATACTCTTCCCTTGCAATTTGCCATACGAACAGGTGTTTGTGCATAACATGCAGAATATAACACGCACTGTAACATTTTACAAGGAGATCTGAAGCCCATTTGAGGATTTAGTAAAAGCCGAATGGGATTTATGGAAGTTGAAATGGATCACGAGCACAGATTATCGTCAAAAACAGCATAGGAAAATAGTTTCTTTGTTCGCAGTCAACAATTTTCAAATATTTACATCTTGTTGCATATACTGGCATTTACCCGTGTCTTCTGCTTCAGTAGAAAGAAGCTTCTCAACATTATGATTCTGCAAACCTACTTGAGAAATACTATTTTAGAGATGAAAAACTTACTGGACTTGCCCTCCTCTACTACATCGAAATAATTGACCTAAAAATGAAATTTTATCTCGGACTTGCTCACTTCATGCATCGATTAAAGTTAGCATCATGGGAAGAATGATTTTAGCATATTTATATAAATTATTCTTTTTTCTTAGAAATTTAATATTTTGTCCTTCACTTTATAGTATAATATATATATATTATATATATATATATTATTATTATATTATATATATATTATATATTATTTATTATTTATATATATATATATATAATATATATATATATATAATATATATATATATATATATATTTAATTTTTAATTTTTTAAAATATTTATTATTACAGGGTATAAAGAATCGAACTCGGATCCATCAACACGCTAATCAGTTTTATTATCACATACGCTGGTGTAATTAATATAATATAATAATAATAATAATAATAATATAATAATAATAATAATAATAATAATAATAATAATAATAATAATAATAAAATAATAATAATAATAAATAATAATAATAATGATAATTAATGATAATAATAATAATGATATAATAATGATAATAATAAATAGTAATGATAATAATAATAATAATTAATATAATAATAATAATATAATAATAATAATTAATAATTAATAATAATAATATAAAATAGTATGATATTTATAATAATAATATTAATAATAATAATCATAATAATAAATAATAATAATATATAATTAAAATAATATAATAATATAATAATAATATATAATAACTGATATATATATATGATAAAAATATATATAATATATATATAATATATATATAATTAATAATATATAATATAATTAATATAATAATAATAACAATATAATAATATAATAATATATAATCTATAAT
>JABUQX010000814.1:10000-15000 GCA_015478945.1 Trachelipus rathkii
CGTTGGCCAGCAGGCTTCGCAACTTTTTTATTTCTTCTTGCTACTCAGGATAGTTCTTCTATTTTTCTTCAGAACTTCTTGTCCTTCTGCACTTACAAGAAAATGTACAACATTTTGATATTATTCCAATTCACTTCGAATATTTTGAATTTTAGAAGCGTCTGTGAGGCATAAATTTAAGCATTGCAAAAAGCAGTGTATAAATAGTTTTGTGACATTTTTCCTTTAATTATTCTGAGCATCTGATTTATCGTCATTGGTGCTGGCATGTCATACCCTGTCCTCTAGATTATTCATATCCAACCAGTTTCAGTTACTTTTTCCAATTAATTTTGCAAGACTTATTCCAGTCAAATCATTTACGGAGACGAAACACAAAAATCTTTGACGGTAAGAGTATCCATTATCAACGTAACGCACACACACGAAAATTGTTCCTTCTGGAACACATCGGTTCGTCTCATCGGCTAAGACAGTAAAATTTACTTTTATTTATGTTTTGCACAGTTTTACGTTGAATGAGATTCGCAAATGACTGAATTAGAGTATTTTGGACTGTGGAACTGGATATGGCATTTCTAGCACTAGTTTTTAAATGTTCTGAAAAGACATGTCTCAGCCATTAGCGCGATATTTCTAAAAGACTGAAATTGGCATCGTTTCTCACAGGCAAGAAGAGTTCGCTTCAACTGAAGTTTAAATGATGTCATGTACGATTTTTTGCCATACCACATAATCGGTTGTTTCACAAATTGAAATTAGCTGGCTTTCTACTGTCTTCGGCTCCCTTTTCTTCTGATGTAACTCTGTTTGGTTCGAATGCTCTTGATTTTTCTTGAACCTGCTTTTCTATACCAAATCTATTTTCTGCAGATTCTTTGCGATATTTAGTTCCTCGTGTTTTTTAAAAGATTCAATGGCTTTTTCTTTAAGTTTGAATACGGTCTCATGACAAAACCACAATTCCTGGTATTTTCCTTTACTTTCTTTTGTTTCCAAAAACAATACACAATTTGAGCAATAACAACGTTTTTAATAATCAAAGAAAGAAAAGGAAAGGAGGTAAGCTAACGACTTAATATCATCAAGCCACTTTCTTTGAAAATATTTTCCGACCTTTGCCTTCCTGAGCAGGAAATATATATTTTTGAATCTGGTTTCCCGAGATATTTTAATATTCACTTTTTCCTTAATGCTAAATACGTACCTATGAATTGCAATATCGTTGTGGATGAACAATCATCCTTTCTGTATTCTTGATTGCGCTGACTTATATCGCTTGTGAAGGAAACATCACTTCTACTTGAGATTTTCAGTGTTCGCGTTTCAGAAGTTCCAGGAGAACTGATTCTTCGGAGTCGAGAACTCGCTCTTTCAATAACGGATCTTTAATTACATAGTGCTATTCTTTTTTAATCGAAAAGACTCTAATATCTGTTCTTCTTTTCATATTATTTTTTTTTATTTTTTTAAGTTGAACAACACAAGAACAAAAAATGTTAACACAAAGTGCATAGACTATAATATTCACTAGCAATTGAATATTATCGCCTAAAAAAATGATAGATGGCTTTACACAGACACAACAATGTTATTTCATTAGTAGTAGTGAGAGAGAGAGATAAAGACACTCTCTCTTGCTAACTATATATATATTTTTATTATATATATTATATATATATATATATATTATATAATATTATATTATATATATATATATTGGTAAAATTATGAACGTTTTTTTTCTCTAAAAACTTCCACAAAGGACTTACGAGATTTGTTCCTGACAGGGACGAATTATATAAAATTAATTTAACTCTGACTTTATATTATTAAGCGGATATTATACTTAAAAATTTTTTAGTGTCTAAAAAATTCGGGTATGCCCCTGGCCTTTGCATATTACATGATATATATATATTATAATATATATATTATATATTATATATATATTATATATATATATATAATCTTTATATTATATTTATAATATTATATTATTATTTTATGATAATTATTATATATATATATAATATATATATATAATCAGGCGCGGCTTTACGGGGGAAGCATTTCATTTTACTCACACACCACCACAACACAATATTATATATATATATATTTATATATATATATATATTATATAATATATTATATATTATTATATTTATATATATATATATATATATATATTAATATTATATATTATATATATATATATATATATGTGGTGTGTGGTGTGTGTGTGTGTATTTGTGTGTGTGTGTGTGTGGTGTGTGGTGTGTGTGTGTGTGTTGTGTGTGTGTGTGTGGTGTGTGTGTGTGTGAGTGGTGTGTGTTTCAAAAAGAGAGCATTGATGACCGTAAAGCATTAATCTAGAAATTAAAAATTTTACAATTATTTTTAAAAAGTTATGTAACTTACTTTTACAATTTATTAAAAGAAAAGTCCAAATTTATATATCTTATTATTAAAATTTATTATTAAAATCGATCGAAAGCATTGCTAACCCCATGGTGTTTCTAAAAAGGTTTTAATCCTTTTTAAAGTAGAAAAATAGCACTCAACTTCGGACGTTGTGTCATCGGAATGGTTATTAAAACTTTTAATAGTTTCACACTTTCACTAAAAGTGGCTTCCAAGTGATTTTCAGTAATGACATCAAATAAAGCTATGACTCCAGACATAGAACGAAATTCTTCTAGGCTATATATTAAAGATAGTTCTGTTTTAAGTTATGTCAATGAAAGTGTACACATTACAGGTTTCATTTACATTTTTCTCAGGAAATATGGGATCATACTGAGGAAACTTCGGCAGAAATAACGTGGCAACAATTAAATGTCGTGAGAACGTAAATCTATCTTTTATCTGACAAATAATTATGTCACATATCTCTTTAGCCTCTCGATTTAATTCGGAGATATCCGTTTTTCTTCTCTTTTCCAAGTTTTGTATTGTCTCCTGGGACTCTTCCCTTATTAAAAGAATTTTCCACTCAAAATTATCAATGAATATCTTGATACTGAGGGGATCAGTGACCCTTTTTTTGCAGCCGGCTATAAAAAAAAGTCTACTGATTTTATGAAAAAAAGAATGCCAGAATTTGAAATTATTACCCTCAATAATTTTAATGTGACCTGACGCAAGGTTAATTGTATTTACGTCTTGAAATTCATCCCCATTTAATATAATATTAAAACATTCTTTTATTTCGTCAATATTTTCAAAAACTGTATTGCAGATCTTGAATGAAAGTTCCACCTGGTTGGATGCTATGGATGCTTTTTGGGTGCTTTTAAATGCTTGAATGCTTTGGATGCTTTTTGGATGCTTTGGGCCTTTGGATGCTTTTTGGGAGCTTTGGATGCTTGAATGCTTTGGATGCTTTGGATGCTTTTTGGATGCTATGGATGCTTTTTGGGTGCTTTTAAATGCTTGAATGCTTTGGATGCTTTTTGGATGCTTTTTGGATGCTTTGGGCCTTTGGATGCTTTTTGGGAGCTTTGGATGCTTGAATGCTTTGGATGCTTTGGATGCTTTTTGGATGCTATGGATGCTTTTTGGGTGCTTTTAAATGCTTGAATGCTTTGGATGCTTTTTGGATGCTTTTTGGATGCTTTGGGCCTTTGGATGCTTTTTGGGAGCTTTGGATGCTTGAATGCTTTGGATGCTTTTTGGATGCTATGGATGCTTTTTGGGTGCTTTTAAATGCTTGAATGCTTTGGATGCTTTTTGGATGCTTTGGGCCTTTGGATGCTTTTTGGGAGCTTTGGATGCTTGAATGCTTTGGATGCTTTGGATGCTTTTTGGATGCTATGGATGCTTTTTGGGTGCTTTTAAATGCTTGAATGCTTTGGATGCTTTTTGGATGCTTTGGGCCTTTGGATGCTTTTTGGGAGCTTTGGATGCTTGAATGCTTTGGATGCTTTTGGGATGCTTTGGATGCTTGGATGCTTTGGATGTTAAAATAATCCTATAGGATTATTTTATTAAAGTTCTGTATTATTACTTTGTTAAGAGATGAAAAGTCAGTTGTTTGGAAGGATTGTAATTCTTGGTCTATGAGGTAAGCTTGTCAGTTTGTCTTCTTATAGTCTATATATGTTTGTTTTTTGTTTTTTTGAATGATGTGTGGTGGGTGTTTATTTTGAATTATGTGTTGAATTGTGGGTGTTTATATTGAAAGGAGACAGCGTGAAAGTTTTGTCATGTTGTGATAACTGGAATTTGTGGAGAACAGAAGGAAATATCGGGGGACGAGGAGTTTTGGTTGTGCTGTAAAGGTAGTAGGGTAATTTGGCTTCTGTTGTTGAGGATACTAGCTGAAGCTGTCTATGTGTGTGTGTGTGCGCGCGCTAATCCATGCACGGTGATGTGCATTGAAATCCCCAGTCAATATTATGTTATTAAATTGCCTTTAGGGAGATGGGTCTAGGATATAATCCCGTGTCCCGTGGGTATTATATGAGAAGTGGATTGTGGGATATAAAAACTATTTAGGTTGTATGCTTTTTATTGATTTTTACTACTATTGATTGGTTCTTATGTACTTGGGTGCTTGGGTATTTGGATACTTGAGTACTTGAGTACTTGGGTACTTGGGTACTTAGGTACTTGGGTATTTGGGTACTTGAGTATTTGAGTACTTGGGTACTTGGGTACATGGGTAATTTGGAACATGGCATGGTCGTTGTTCATGAGATGTATGTCATCTGTGGTGTTTCGGAATTGAATATTTGTGTGTATGAGTGTAACAAGGTCATGTTTGGATGGATTTTTTGTCTTATTTTAGAATTGTGTAGTTAGGAAATTCAGAGAAGTGAGTGTTTTGTGTGAGTTTAGATTAATGTATAAGTGTTATGTGTATATTGTGGTTGTCTTTTATATTTATTTTTTATACCATTTATATTTAATTAAAATATGTTGATTGAAATATGGGGATTGGGGATATGAATTTCTGTGCGCGAGTCTCCGCATGAATGGCAAGACCATGTTGG
>JABUQX010000814.1:22500-28996 GCA_015478945.1 Trachelipus rathkii
TTTCTGATCAAGTTATTGAATGCGATCTCGAGCATTATAAGACTAGTTGACTCCCCTGAAACTCCGAGCAAATATTTGCAAATTTAAATAAGGAAATGCAAAGAAAAATATAGCAATATAAACTTTTATTTCTAATGAAGTTATATTATTATTATTATTATTATTATTATTATTATTATTATTATTATTATTATTATTATTATTATTATTATTATTATTATTATTATTATTATTATTATTATTATTATTAATTTATTCATTTATTTATTTATTATTTATTATTAATAATAATAATAAATTTATTTATTTAATAATAATAATAATAATAATAATAATAATAATAATAATAATAATAAATTAATAAAATAATAATAATAATAATAATAATAATAATAATAATAATAATAATTAATAATAATAATAATAATAATAATAATAATTTATTTTTAAAATAATAATTAATAACTAATACATAATAATAATAAATAAAATAAATAATAATAATAAATAATAATAATCAAATAAATAATAATTAATAAATAATAATAAATAAATTAATAATAAATAATGATAAATAAATAATAATAATAATAGGAATAAAAATATTATAATAATAAATAAAAATAAAATAAATAATAATATAATAAAAAATAATAATGATTAACCCACCGACTAAATTTCTCCGAATAATGCTGGCAGGGAATAAAAAATAATAATAAATAATATAAATACAAATAATAATAATTAATAATTTCGTCTGATTGGACCCTTTTTGATAAAGAAATTAAAAGAATAAACACAGAAATCTAATAAACAATAAACTATTCCCAAGTATTAATTAGAAGAAAAACATATAAAAGAACACTGTTAAATAATTACTAAATACCAAATTACCATTGAATTTGAAATAACGAAAAATGGATCATTCGGAACCATATTAATTAACGTGAAATTGTTGATAAATCAGGAAAAGGATGAAAAAACAAAATTGAAAAAATATATTTAAAGAGGCATTATAAAAAAAAAAGCAAAGACGGGAAGAGGCTTAATTATATTAGAAGCGAATACATAAGCCAATTGAAAACTGAGCTGCGTGCTTCTCTACTTACGTGAAGCGCTATCGAGATGTAAGAGGAAAAAGAGTAGTAAAACGTAAGTGACTACCGAATTAACAATGTTAACTGAAAAGAGATGAAATGTAACGCCTCTTATTAAAATCGGATATACACAACGAATACCCTCAACATGAGAAATGTCGCAACATAAGTATAACACGAGCAAGCAAATTATTTCAACATTTTAAAAGAAGAACACCACAAAAAATCCCGATAACAGCATAAAAGAGGACTTCTCCATCATAACAAGAAAAGAAAAAATTTTTTTTTATAAATGAAAAATTGCAACTAGGAATACGATAGCTCTTAAAAGGAAACATAAACCAACCATAACCATAAATATAACGAAATGTACAATAAAAGAATATCATCATTAAAGATGAAAAAGAATATCATCATTAAGTTAACTTTTCTAACTTTTAAATTTAAAAATTTTAATTATATTATTTTTTTGTTATTATTAGAAAAAGTTAATTATTTTTTGAAATTAATAAAAAAATATTAAAAAATAAATTTATTCCTTGAATAATATTACCTCAAAATGAATGAGGAGACTTTTTTTCTACTAAAAATCAGAATTATATTTTATTTTATGCAAGATTTCATAATATTAATGAAAAGTTCTTCTGTGGAAAGAAGTACTCTCAGGAGATCTTGTAAAACACATTGTAAATCTCAATACAAATAATAATAATAAATATAAAAATAATAAATAAATTAATAAATAATAATAATAATAATAATAATAATAATAATAATAATAAATAATAAATAATAATAATAATAATAAATAAAAATAATAAAATAATAATAATAATAATAAATAATAATAAATAATAATAATAATAATAATAATAATAATAATAATAATAATAATAATAATAATAAAAAAAAACAAATAATAAATAATAAAATAATAATAATAATATAATGAATAATTAAAATAATAATGATAAATAAATAATAATAAAAATATAGAAAATTAACAAATCACTTTAGTTTTTATAAAAATTTCAATAAAATAATTGCTTTTACAAACTTCAAAATATTTCTTTTTGCATCTAGGATATTTTTTTAACTATTATTCTAGAGAATAACTTGCAACAAAAATATAAGGGATATAAATAAATATAATTATAATAATATATATATAATATACATAATATATATATATAAAATATAATATATAATAATAATAAATATAAAATAATTAATAAATAAATATAATATTAATTATACAAAATAATTTTTCTACATTTAAATTTATACAATAGAAAACAAATAATCCTATATATAAAATATATATATAAATATATAAAAAAAAATATATAAATATATAAATTAATATATATATTATAATAATATATATATATATAATAATATATATATATATATATATAATAAATAAATAAATATAATAAATATATATAATATAGATAATATAATATAATATATAAATAAAATATATCAAAAAAAATGATGAGATATATACATATATAATAACAAATAAAAATATAAAATATTAATATATAATATATATATATATATAATATATAATATACTACTAGTCAAAATTAACGCACCACATGGTACGTGAGAGAAGGTCGGTCAATGCAAAAACACCAATGATTGGAATAACGATAACGGCAAAGACGGCCTAACGGGCGTGTGGGAATCTGTCTCAATACAAGTCTTTGACTTCCTCTGTCACGGAAAATGACTGCCAACCTAAGACAACCGTCCTGGCATGCTCTCAATGAGTGGGCGAATGTTCCTGACAGTGATTTGACCCATTACGTACAATGCAGATGAACCGTTGTACGCAGGTCGGGAGTCGTTATCAAGGGTGATGCAGACATGTCAAGGATTCCGACGTTTCAAGGATATCCCACAAAATGTTCGAATGCATTGAAGTTCCGGACTAGTATGCTGGCCACTCAAAAAACGCCTTTTATTTGAACCGTCCTAAAGGATAGTCGTTCACACAATTGGGCCTTTGTGTGGTCTGCAAATTGTCACGCATTAGAGAATGGAAAGAACGTAACCGATAGTAGGGGGCATTAAAAGGCACGAGACATATGGTAAGAGGATGTCTAGTGAATATACCTTTACAGAAGCATGCAAGAGTGACTCCATCGAAAGATCTGCAACTCCGATAGGCCACCGAATAAAGATATGCCATCAACCAAGACATAACCCGACCCACTCCAAACGGCGAGCCACATGCAGCACATTGCATTGAC
Source organism: Trachelipus rathkii (assembly GCA_015478945.1). Lineage (NCBI taxonomy): Eukaryota > Metazoa > Arthropoda > Malacostraca > Isopoda > Trachelipodidae > Trachelipus > Trachelipus rathkii. The sequence continues at coordinate 25,859 of JABUQX010000814.1, forward strand.
GCGACCAATCTCCGATCGGTCGTCAAGGATTAATACTCATAGCACCACTATACCGAGGAGTACAGAGAACAATCTCGAAACTTACGATCCGTAAAGAGTAACCTTTGCCCAATCGTCGACCGTTCCAAAAATGAGATGATGATTCTCGAGCAAAATTGCCAAGAATCAGACGCCCTAATTCTCGAATGAACCGTGTGTGCGGATTGACCTATGAACAGGACCATCCGGGGCAGGCATAATTAAATGTTAACCGCAAAAGCGTCGAACGCACTGTAAATTGTCACATCACCACTGGAATGCCAGAATGTACCTCCGCAAGCTGTATCTGCAGAAAGTACTTGCTTGTAAGTGGTGCTACAATACGTAAATGCACGCAAGGACGTAAATAATCGCGTACTTCACGAAGGTTGTTTGGCCTGGGGCCTTACCTTGTCCCTCCCGGAGCGAATCATATGTCAGAATTAATCCTGGTACCGTTGATCACACCGTTGACAAATCGTTGTGTGCGACTACACACCGAATCGTCGAAACAAGTGGCCGGTACCACGTGGTCCTCGAATGAGAGTAAGATTGTTATCTGCACGACAACTGATCTACTTTAGACAGTTGACCGCAAACAATTATTCCTCATCCAAGTATTATCGGAAGTCAAGCTTACGTACAGTGAAATTGCATCAACCAACGCTCGAAATCAATATACCCCCGCCATAAAATTACCCTACCTTTCCAAGAAAGTCCAAGATTACGATAAGGTTTTAATGTTTTTCCTAAATTTATCGTAAGTGACGGCCCCAAATACTGACAAGCAATTCTCTGAAACGGTGGTTACATAAGTTAAACTGATGACTCATAATCGTCTGTGTCTAAGGTAGTGGGGTTTTCCTGTGCGATATAAGGCTTCCCGATCCCTGACGAGTAGATATTTACACATAGTGGTGCCTTATTTTTGACGAATAAATAGATAAAATAAATATTATACAATATAATATACATAAATATATAAAAAATATAAATATATATATTATATAATAATATATAATAATATAATATATATAAATATAATATATAATAGATATATATAATAATAAATATTATATACGAATAATATATATACGCTTTTGTCCAATCTCACGTGATGAAACCATGTTAAAAAAAACTAAATTTATGTTAGCTTAAACATTGTTATTTTATCATTATTAAATTATAAACGAATATTATTTAATCCAAAATTATTCGCTTTTGAAAATTTAGTTTCGACTAAGAATAGTCCCGAAATTGAAGAGACGAAAATTAAAAAATATCCAAAATACTTCTTATTTTCGTTGTAAATTATTCTCAATAAAAATATTTAAAAGCGAGTCTTCAAGCAAAAAGAAATATTTTGAACTTTGAATGAAAGCAGATATAAATACTAACTATACTACTACAATACTACTACTACTACTTACTACTTTACTTACTAACTACTACTAAACTGGCTACAATACTGACTACTACTACTACTACTAAATTACTACAACTACTAACTACTATAAATAAATAAATAATAATAAATAATAATAAAATAATAATAATAATAATAATAATAATAATAATAATAAATATAACCTGATTTCAACAATTATCTAATAGATAAATATTAAAATAATAACAACTCCTAAATTAACATGATAATATCTACTAAATAAATATACAAATTTAAATTATTTACACTAATAAAAACAAATTAAATAAATAACTTCCCTTCATTATTAATATGAATAATAATAAATTAATAATAATAAAAAATAAAATAATAATAATAATATATAATCAATCAATAATATATACATAATAAAATAATATAATTGTATTTTTTTTGATAAGATGTTAATTAAGTTAATCTTATATTATTCCTGAATGGATCAGGAGACCAAGATAAGAAAATTTTTTGATACAATAATTTCACCTTTTACAAAAAGAATTTTTATAGAAAGAGAAAAGATCTACAAGATAAGCCCATCAACAGTAAACCTAGAATAAGAATCATAGCTTTGCAAATAAAATTAAAATTTAAGATTAGTTTACGTGATATAATAATAATAATAATAATAAATAATAATATAAATAATTAAATAATAATAATAAATAAAAATAATAATAATTAATAATATTAATACATAATAATAATAAATATAAATAATAATAAATAAAATAATAACAATAATTAAAAAATAAATATAATAAGAATAATCAAATAATAATAATAATAAGATTAATAAAAATATAATAACTAGAAATAATAATAATAAGTAAATAAATAATAAGAATAAAATAATAATCAAAGTAATAATAAATAATAAAAATAATAATATATTTCAAAAACAATGGTAGCATACAAAAATATAGTAACCAGCAATTTTGAAACTAAAGAAGTCTATACTCATAAGCACGGTTTTTGAAAAACAGTGATCTTTATCAAGGATTATATTAAAATTATTATTATTATTATAATATTTTATTATTATTATGATCAAATATAATTCAACTATTATTATGATTAATTATTAATAATTAATATTATTATAAATATTATTATTAAATTATTATTATTATTACAACATTATTAAATTAGTTGATTATTACTATATTATTAATTGTCATGTCTACTATTATATTATTATTATTATTTTATAAAGCAAATACTAAATATTATTATAAATTATTAATTATTATATATTATTATAAAAAAACAACTATTTATATTATTTTATCTTATACATTCTATACACTACAAATTATTCATATAAATAAAATGAGGATATAAACAAATTTTCCCTTTTCTTATTTAGTATGTGCCATAATAAAATAAGAAAAATATAATAATATTAATAATAATAATACATTAATAATAATAATAATAGAAATAATAATATATATAATTAGAATAATTAATAATAAAAAAAAAAAAAAAATTTACACATAACAAAATTATAGCATATAATAAATAATAAAAATACATAAAAGTAATAAATAATAAAATAATAATTAATAATAATAATAATAAACAATAAAATAATAATAATATTACAATAATAATAATATAATCTAATTAATAAAAATATTTATTAATTTTATTATTATTATATCTATCTCAAA
>JABUQX010000815.1:0-22500 GCA_015478945.1 Trachelipus rathkii
TGTTTGTTTAACATGTGTTGGTGTTGCGTCTTTAGTAGTGCATTTTGTGTTTGTGTTGTTTGTTGGTGTATGTATGTTGTTTGTGGAAGGCTGGATTTGTTCAGGAAGTATTTGTAAGACGGACGAAGGAGATTTGAGTTGTGCTGGGTGGGGTTTACAGAGGTGCATCCGTGGCCATGGCTGCTGGTGGGATGTTTTTGGGTTGAAATTGCGTTGGCCTTTCATTCCAGATGTGTTATGATAGATTTGTTTCTCTGAGTGTTCGTTATGGTGTTATTGATGTGTCCTTATTTTAGAAGCTTGTTTCTGTTCTTTGGTAATGCTTGTTTTTTCTTATGTCAGAAAGTGGGTCAAGTCTGCGAACAGAGGCGTGTTTAGAGTGGCGACCGGAATGTATGCTTGTATTGTGTGGATAGTTATTTTTCGTGGCTGTGCCACAGCTTAATGAGTTATCGTTTGCTTCAGATGATTGTTGTCGATGTGCGTGTTGTTGAAGGTGAGCTGCGTGTAGTGTTAATTCGAATTTGGGGTTCGTTAGAGTAATTGGCCAATGTGTTAGGTAGCTTGGGTGTTGCGTGTATAGCGGTCGGCAACTGAGGATGAAAGTGGAAATGTTAACTGTTGAAGATTGTTTGATGAGCGGCAATTCTGTTTTCTGCTTAACCCATGTTGAAGGCTGAGTGATGATATTGTGTATGCGCCATGCCAAACTTTGGCTGTTAGGTTCTGTGATTGTAGATGGACTTATGGGAGTATTGGTGATAGATTGTTTGAATTGTGTGAATCTGTTGTGATTCGTTGGGACTCAGGCATAAATGGTGAAAAAGTCTTTTGGATCATGTATTGCGCTGGGTCACTTCGTAGCGTTTGTAGTTTCTCTGTTTTGGTTATATTAATTCTAGTAATCTATATTTTATAAATAATATATTATAATACTATATTATATAATATTGTATTATATTATAATATAGTATAATTATTTTATTATAATTGATTATAGTATAATAGGGGATTCGGTCGTTCCTGGGCCCCCGCAGAGCTGCCCAGCCAGGAACCTACTTGAGGCTTTTTTGGCACCGTAATTTTTTTGGGAATACGTCAGCACCTTGTGGGTTGTTTTTAGTGCTTTGTTTTGATTTTTTATTTTTGATTTGATGTATCTTTATTTTATTTTTAGATTTTTTAATTTGTTTTTTATTATTTATTTATTTTTTTCGCGGTTTTCCCCTCCTCCCTTAAGGCTTAAGGGGGGGGAGCGTTTCGGGTTCAACAACGCGTTTTCGGCTAACGGCCAAGGACCACCGCACCCCGCACGGAACCGCGCAGCACGCGCACCGCCCGCACAGCGACGCCCACAGCACCACCCACATGCACCAAGCTGAGATGTCTTTTTCTTCGCATGTTTTCGCATCCTCGTTTTTCGTAATCATGGAATGTAGTTTGAATATCCACGATACCTCCATGACTTACACTCACCTTATACCACGCCCTCATTCCGCCCATCATTGCTCCTACCCGTTCCATTCACCCGTTTCTTACCCTTTCCACTCGCCGGACTGCTTTATCTGTGCTCTCCAAGGAGGTCTTTCCAATCCCCTATACCATAGTTTCTTTAAAATCCTATTTTTGAAATTCTTTTGCTATTTATATAATTATATATGATTATATAATATATTATATATTATTATTATATTATCATATACTATATATAATAATCATATATATTCTATAAATATAGTGCTCTTAGTGTACTCTTCTGAGGCTTCACGGGTATCTGAACACCTTGGAACCTCTTTAAGAATTGTCGCACATTCATTTTATACCTACTTTAGCAATGACTATACTGCGACGTTTGCGCAGACTTATATGCATTTCTGCGCATGCGCATAAATATCAATCTTCTGATGCGCTATCCACCACAAGATGAAACAAGAATGTGGGAATTTTAAAAATGTGCAGTTAACCAGTCAGACGGAAACTGGAACTGGACCCGAGCCTTTAAAGGCAGTGTACTGGACTTAACCTAAATGGCTCCGAAGATGCCTTTAAATATTAACAAATGTATTAATATAAATCTTTTGCAGTGCACAATTTGGAAAATATCTATTGCATATTGAAATTTTGAAAAGCGCGATTCTCCATTTGGATTTTTTATAATATATATTTATAATATAATAATATATTTATATTATTATTAATATATATATTATATTTTATTTAATATGAGTATATATAATATATATATTATAATAATTATTTCAACGAGAGAGAGAGATTAAAATCGCTATCATCCATACAAACATACATTTAAGGCGTGACTAGTACAACACGGTTCTAGTCAGCGTACACACGACGACAGGCGAACAGAACAGCAGAGTCCGGCGTTCGCGTGATGGGTGGGGGGGGTAGGCAGCAGCAGCATCACACGGACGACAGGCACAGGCGAAGCACACACAAGCGACCCGCGCGGGCGGTAGGGCGTATTTATAGGCGCAGCAGGCAGGTACGCCAACCCATAAGACACTTTACACTACATCGCACTTATACAGCACCATGGCTGACACATACCCGCACGCACATACACCACACCCACCCTTACCGACCCTGCACATGGATAAGCTACAACCCTAGTCACACTACTACCCACTCCACACACATATGAACACGGTTATGCACACCGCACACACGCTAAGAGCTATTTTACCACAAAATCGCTTGGTTTTTCATACACATAACCTACCCCATGAACTCGTCACCTTATAGACCTACACACCAACACATCTAGACACATAACACCACCTTGAATCATAGACAGCCGTAGCTACCTACACCCTATTAGCAACACACACCACACCAAACACCATATATATTATATATTTATATCTAATTAATATTATTATATTTATATATTATTTCTTATATATTATAAATTGCTATATATATATATTATATACTTATACCCTTTTACCTTAAAAATACGAAGGAGTCATGTATAGGGACGTATTCCAGAGAGGCGTTTGGGGTATAAGTCATCAGCGGACTAATTCACAATTGATGGTCGCAGCTGGCATGTGTCCACCTAACCAGGAAAAGTGACCAATAACATTAAATTAGATATCTATTAAATTAGATACCTATTAAATTATGAACAGATGAGGAGAGAAAGGAGAAAAAAAAGAGTATTTGAATATTAAATAATTATTATTTTACTACAACTATTACGAACATTTTATTAAATACATTATACTTAGCAGTAATAGTAAATCATGAGTGTTACCTACACTAGGGATGCGTGCTTGTTTGTAAGCTGCTTTATGCTTTAAACTCAGTTTTACTGCTTTTATCTATGTTTACTGCTTTAACTCAATATTTATTAATTACATACTTAACGTAACATGTAAATCAATGAGTTACTAGCAGCCTAAGGGATTAGTATTTTATGTTGTACTGTATTTATTCTTTAACTATTTTATGCTGTTAATCATATGTTACTGCTCTATCGTTATTATATTAACATTACATCGTAGCAAGTAGATCGTATCCATAGAGTGTGGACTAACACAAGAGGGTTGTATGCTTTGTTTTGATGCTTATGCTTTACTCTTGTTTTTACTGCTTTATATATTATTTATGCTTTACTCATATACGGCTTAACTCAGGTTTTACTGCTTTTACTGCATTTTACTGCTTTAACTATTGTTTTACTGCTTTAACTCATATGTTTTACTGCTTTAATCAATATAATTTATTAGAATTATTGTTTTTTATTTGTTTATCTTTTTATTTATTTATTATTGATTTTTTATTAGTTTATTATTTTTTTATTATTTTATTTTTTATAACTTGTGTTATTTCGGGGAAAATCATCTTATATGATTTAGAACCACATTCACTATTACACCTATACACACATTCACTATGACTAAGTGTACCATAAACAAAAAACAGGAATTACATTCAAGTTACTTACCATCTGTCCACAAACACCCCAACCAACCTTACACTTATACACACATCTTGCAATTTCACCACATTCAGCTATGCACTTACATTTACCTATAGCCACATTTACACTTACCAACTACACACAACTATACCAGATTATATAACCGCAGATTTTTACTGTTACACCACCAATTTACTAACTCACACACGATTCTCATACACACGATTTACTTCACACACGATCTATTAAAAAGATTTACTTCACTACACAGATTTATTACACTATACCACACCCAGCACACACGACACTCACTTACATATATACGGATATTTATTTAAACATTTTATGTTTTAATTTAACCAAAAGCAATAAATTAAAATGTAACTTAAATTATTAAGTTTCAATTACTATGAAGCTTCATAAATATAGAAAGAAGAACAAGATTTAATTATGTTAAGCTTTTCATCTCAAATTTTAACTATCAAATTCAGATTCTTTTAGATATCTAATGTTTTTCCAAACCTCTGTTTAGTACCTAATCATCAATCGTATATCGTAGTATCCTAGCACCTCTACCCATAGCTGCGTTTTTCCATGACTACTTGCTTTACTCATCTTTACATGTAAAGTAATTAATACAAATAAGTTTCTTCTCTCAACAGTACAGTATTTATTAAATCTTTCAGTTCAATTGAAACAATACATTTCCATTTTGTATATTATTCGCTCATTGTTAACTAATATTTCAAAGTTTTTTAAAATAATTTCGTTTTCTTTATTATTTATTTTATATTATCTATGTCATGACAAATCACACGAGAATAACGACAACAACGCATCTCTACAATACGAAAAGACCTCTCTCTGTAAATGTGTTGAATCTCTTTAGGCCTAAATTTAGGATATCCTTTTTGTAGCCCGGGCGAATTTAGGCAATTCGAGGTAAATATGATTAACTGACCTTTTGTAAAACTGTGGTGCAATAACTACTTGGCTAAATTAGGCCTAATTTGGGATAAGCTTTTTGTATCCTTTGATTAGCTAATCCAGGCAAGGTAATTCCAGTAGACGACAAGTATATCTGTTTATTATTATCTATTTTTATAAATATTCAACTGTACTTGCTGGTCGGTAAGATCGTTAGAGGTAGAAGGAATATGTTTCTTACTTGTGATTGGTCCGAATAATCCTTATCTCAGACTCGTATTATGGTCGAGAATTATTTATCGTCTTTTGAAAATTCTTTGATTCTTTAAACTGTATTTGAGCAGTGTGTTCTTTATGTATCTTAGACCAACTCGTTTGTAATCATAGTCATTGCTGTTTAAGCGGTTGCAAAGTTATCTATCTGTATTAAGTGTTTTTTTACTAAGTGTATATTTATTTATATAATACTTCACATGAGAATACTATTACTTTCACTGATAAATTAATTCAGTCACTGATTTGTAGATACGTGAAGAACGCAAGAGCCGCAAGCGCGACCGGTGAGGACGAGCATGAACGCCGGCGTATATTACTGCAGGTCGACGAAACATTTTCTTTATGATACACCGCTTAACTTTCAATTTACATTTTATTTTCAATATCGCTTCTAGTTATGATCGTCATTTATGTTCTTACTTGAATTTTTATTTCTATTTAAGAAACAAATTATATGTGGAGACCATGTTTTTTCAGAACATTTACAAACTGAATGGTATTTTCTATAAATAATATTAATGGGTAAGTGAATGCTTCACTTTCTCCTGCTAGGATGTATTATACTGAAAAGAAATCAATGACATGATTAGTTTCAACGTGCTTCATAAGAACATAGTTTTCGCGACCGCGTGTATATTTAGGGCGGGGTATGCGTCGGTCCTACCGGGTCGCGCCTGGAGGCGTCGCGTTTTGCTTCAGGTAATGTCCTATAAATCTCGAATTGATTTAGCTTTCGGGTGTTAATATTTCCTCTTAAGTATTTTTAAAGATATAACCTTAGTAATTAAACACTTTGATAACAGATCATGAACTTGTCACGTGCTTAACGCTAAAATGCTCATTTGATTTGATTTATTGAGGATATCCAAATGTATGAGCATAACTGATAATACAAGTTAAATGACAAATCATTTTGCAAGCGATATTAATTCTATATCTTCAATACAACGCTCCTATAGCAGGTTATTATATAATTTTTGTAAGGAAAACATTTTTTTTACTGCTTAATATTCGAACTGTTTCCCGTTTGCATATATTTTAAAAATAATATAAATAACCAAATAATTATGTTCTATCTGAGACTTTTGACCTGTATTAGGCTTAAATCGGCATGGATAAAAAAGTTATCCTATTTCCAAATTATGTTCATTATAGAATCATTATCCATTATAAAGTCTTTTGAATATATTTTGTACCTGATTGCAACCGGGTACAAAAAGGGTTATCCTAATTTTAGGCCTAGTGTTTCAACACGTTTCGAGAGAGGTCACGTTTCGTATCTGTAAGGTGGGCTTGTTGTTGTTTTCTCTGAAGATTGTCCTTGTACACTAGAAATATCAATATATATAAAAGAAAAACATTAATTTAATAACTTTGAAATATTGCTTATGTAACTCGCGTATAAGGTAATGATTGTATTTTTGATGTTACACTTACGATTATCTTTAAGATATTTCAGTAACTATTTTTGTTTTTACATTATTCATGGTAAGGATGTATGCCGTAGTCAAATGACAAACAGTGATAGCTTGGGAGGGTCTAGGGGACGTTAATTCCGCTACAGAATTTCCCTAGTACGTAAATATTGGTTTTAATAAATTTTCATAAAATTTTAGTAGAAGTTATTTTAAAACTTGAATGTTATAAAATTTATAACAAAAATTGCCATTAAAATAATTTACGTTTTTCAAAGTATGAATTGTTTATATTATGAGTTTAAGAAGCCCCTTTTAAAATAATCTTTGTTAATTGAATGATGTAAATTAATGTCGTGTTTAGTTAACATATTTTAAGAATTATACGTTATATGTTGTAGTTGAGTGAGACTGGTAGGTGTGGGGTGTGTAAGTTATGTGTTGAGGTAAAGTAATCGGTGTGCTTAGTATCTGTGGTGTAGTACTTGTGTTAAGTACATCTGTGTGGACGATTAGTATTTGTGAAAGTGTAAGATCTTGCGTGGTAGTAAATCTGTGTATTGGTGGTGATGTATGTGTGTGTGTTAAGTAAATGTAAGGTTATGGTAAGTGTAAGTGTTGGAATGTGAGATATATGTATAGTGAATGGTGTTAAGTGTAAGTGTGTGTGTGTGTGCGTGTGTGGTTTGTACGTGTGTTAAAGTATAATGAGTGTCTATGTGGTTAAATTAAGTGTATTGAATGTGTTGTTATAATGTCAAGGAGTGTGTTTCAATTATGATAACTAGGCTGAGTACATCACATAGCTCATATAAACATAAATTAAATAAAAATAATAAAATATAAAAATAAAAAATTTTAACAATAAAAAACCTCATGTTAATAGATATGAGTTAACCAGTAATATGAGTTAAAGCGTAACTACGGTAAGGCAGCAAAATTGAGTCTAAATCAGTAAAATGATTTAAGCAGTTAAAATAAGTTAAGCAGCTAAAGATATGGATAAGCAGTCCACATGAGTTTAGCAAGTAAAGCAGTAAACACGAGCATATCCCCTTAGTTAGGTCACCTCTATTGATTATGATTACTGCTTTAGGATTATGTATATATCATGGTTAGCCAGTTAAACATTGAGTTAGCAGTAAAATGAGTTATGCGAGGTAAACAGATAAAACAAAGCTAACAAATCTCTGGGCTTATCAGCACCTCATTGATTACTGATTTATGCTTTAGGTATGTAATGTTATGATATATGGTTAGAAGCAGTAAAACTGTGTTTAGCGTACTGATGTTAAAGCAGTAAGCGTATAAACAAAGCATATAACCCTATGTTTGCTAATGTAACCCTCTATTGATTTAACTGATTTACTGCTTTTAAGATGTATTTTAATAAATATGTAAGTGTAGCCGTAAACAATGAGTGAAACGCAGTTACATGAGTGCAGTAAGCATAACAGCCGTTCCTTAGGTAAGGTACCTCTATATTTACTGAATTACTGCTTTAATGTATATGTAATGTTAATGTTTTAATAAATTTCGTATAGTGTAGTAAAATAATGAATTCATCAGTCTCATCTATTTCTTCCCTTTCTGATTCCTTCTAGCAACAATTATTTGTATACTTCTAATGGTTCTATTTTATGTTATTGTCAGTTTTCCTGGGTTTTTTAGAGTAGTAATAATGGCCCTCAGTATCATCATCAATGTGATTATTCGATATGTAGCTTTACCCCAACGTCTCTGGTCCGTTCCTGAACAGTTCTTTTTTTTAAAGTAAAGTCTGTATATATTATTTTTAAAATTTATATATATAATTATTATTATATATACTTATTACTAATATTTATTATTATATACTATTTATATTATATATTATGTGTTCTGTTGTGTTGGAGGTGGTGTGCTGTGAGCCTACGGCTCGTTTAATGTATTCAAGGGTGCGTGTATGTGTCTAGGTTGTGTGTTGTGTGTGTGGTATATGTGGGAGCCAGTTAATTATGGGTGTTGTATGTGATGATAAAAGCCAGGTATGTGTGTGTGGGTATATGATAGCTTAGCGAGGTGCGTAGTGTGCATAAGTGTCTAGTGTGTGGGTGGGTGTAGGTGTAGGCTAGGTGGTGTATGTATCCATGCAGCGGTAGGGTGGGATGGGGTATATAGCGGGTGTAGTCTAGCGTGTTTGTATAGGGCAGATGTGAGTGTAAGTGTCTAATGGTGGGATTATGTGTGATGGTTAAGTTAGGCCCTAGCGGGTTGTGTGTTGTGTTTATAAGTGGCGTGTGGTGTGGTAGTGTGTGTGTGTGATGGTGGTGTGTAAGGTATGTTTATGTCTATAGTGTGTGTATGATGATAGCATTTTACTCCTCTCGCTCTGTTGCTTTATTAATTATTTATATATTATATATTAATAATTTATATATTATATTTTATATTATATTATATATTATATATTATATTTATGATATATCATATATAAAATGCAAAATCGATATGCGTTTTTCAGACCCCATCATGGTAGTCCTATGCCTTTTGTGCTATGCATAAACATGATTATATATTTAATAACTTTTTATATAGTAAGGGATTCAGTGCGAGGAGCCAATTGACGTCTTACATTCCTTAAGAGGTACGGTCGGTTCGTCGGTCAGTGACTGGGTTAGTCACATTTTATAATCCCAATTCCTTTGTTCATTCTTTGGTGGAGATGTATTGCATTCAAGTAGTGACTGTTATGCGCATGCGATCAGCTATACATGTATGCGCACACTCTGTGCATATACATGGTAAGTGTATAAATGACATGTGGCGACCTGCTTTAGAGTCCCAGGGCGTTCAGTACCAGTAAAGCTTCCAGAAAGTCAGAGACTATCTATATTCTTTTACCCTATTATCTGATAGGTCATTTATCTTCTATATATTAGTAAGCTTAATATTTAATTGAAATAATATTTTAATATATTTTCTTATTATATATATTATGATAATATGTATATTATATATATATATATTAAATCAAATATGTTATATATGACGCAAATTGTTGAGATAGATTCCACGAAAATATTGGTTGGATTAGGAAACTTTTGGGGAAGACAGATAAAGCAGTCCAGGTGGTGGCGGGTATCGAGATCGGTGAAGAGGGTTAGGAGGATGCTGCAGGTGTAGGGTGGGTATAGGGTATTTGTGATGGATTATTTGTAATATTAAAATACTTATGAGTTATAGAAAACAGAGGATGCGAATCAGCCCCCCGAAAAAAAAGTATCCAGTTGGACTGCAGTCGTGGCGTGCGGTGCCGGTGCTGCGCAGATCGGTGCCCGAAGTCGGTGTTGCGCTGTCGGCCGCGGGTTCGCGGCCTTCGGTTAAGCGAAAACCAGCGTGGTTACTCGACGTCCCTCCTTAGGGAAAGATTACACATAGAATGGGAGGATTCATTTTAAAAACAAATGAAATAAATAGAATCTTTAATTTTTTTCTCTGTCCAGGAATACGATTTCTATTATCAGTAATATTTTCTTCTCCCTGGAGCTGGTTTCCAAAATTACGGAAACAAAAGGTATTAAAATATAAATTTCACAAAGCTTCAACAATTTGGACTTTTCAATTCGAATAGCCGTGTAATTCGAGCCCCGCCTATCAGAATTTAAACTGTCATTCTTTCTTCACCAGGTAAAATCATCGAAATCTTTTCAGTATTTGTTTAGTTTTCTCTGAAAAGCTTTTTATCATGAATAATTTAGTAAACGTTCTATTATTAGCTTTATCGTTCTTCTTTCTACCTTCGCTTGTCTCGTATAGATATCTAAATTACCTCTAAGTACTGATAACCAACTTTCAGTTTTTGATATCTTTTGAGCTTCATTGATATCTCTTTTATTTTTAATCACGTTTCGAATTCCTCCTTTTTATTTTGTAATTTAGGTAATATGCTATTAAAGATAGCTCAGAAAGATTGAAAATGACATTTAACGCTTTTTCCTATTAAACTTATAAAAGAGTTTTGTTGTTCCTATTAAGCTAAACTTCAAAATGGAAGCGACAAAATTTTAATGATTTCCATCAAAGTCATTTTGAAATCAATTCGATATATGAACTTGAAAACAATCAATCATGTCGAGGTATATATATATGATATATATATTATATATATATTTAGGATGTATATAGTATTATATATATATTATATTATATATATTTATATAATATTAAATATTTTATCATATATATAATATATATATTATGATTATATATATATATATATTATATATATATAATATATATATATATTAGGGATATATTTATTATACTATTTAGTGATTAGTATACTATATAAGTAAGTAAACGGGGTTATTGGATCAGGAGGTAACTTGGAACACTTTTGACCAATGTACACATTTTGTTGATAACTCCTAAACTATTTGAAGTAGAAAGGTGGTTTTAGGCTCATTTTGTTCGCAAAATGATGCTCTTTTAGATGGTATATGAATGTAAAACACAAACCTTTACTATCCTGTTTTACATGAAAATGTGTAGTTTTTCATTTTTTCTATTTTTCACACCCCTGAAAAATATTACCCCGTTTTTGCGGTCAGGAATATCTGACCCCCCCAAATTTTGCATGTAGGAATAAGGTCATATAAGTTTTTTTTTCCATAATTGAAAAGAAAAAAATTAGTTAAAAACGGCAGTTAATTTTTTGAAATTGTTTTTATAACATGGGGCAATTTGGAGACACACTTCAGGTGGTAACTGGAAACACCCATATGATTTGTTAGAATGGGCATATTTCTACTCAATTTAGTTTTTCTTTTGAGACTATTTATAGATTTAAACAAACTTATCATTTAATTAAAAATATTGAAATTCCCGTAGAAGGATGAAATTTGGAAGTATTGCATAGAGGAGGAAGCAGTAAGGGGGAGTCGATTTGGAGCCTTCTTTCTGATATTAGGTACAGTTTAGTAAATATTTGTATAATACAATATTGGTGTCCTTATATTGTTTATAACGTCGTAGAACTTGAGAATATGAGGATTTCATTTTCTTAAAGGGTGTCTGTGGACCCCCCGGAGGGGGGGTCTCCAGTTGAAAAAATAGTGCATAGAATATGAAGTTAGAGAGCTTGTATTCTCCACAAATTTGGTACCTTTCCTATGGCGTAACCTTTTCGTAAACGGGGGTGCCAGCCCCTAAAAATAGGAAATGTGCCTGTAGAAGGATGAAATTTGGAGAGTAATTAGAAGAAGGGAGTCATTTTGAATTTTATTTAATTTCGCCTTTCATCTCGAGCATATTTCCTGCTAAGAATTTTAATTTAATTTTAAATACGAGGAATCACAAGATTTATTTTTGTTGAGTAGTTTAAGTACTTACGGTCAAGAATTTAGCTTGAAAATGGCCTCCCTGGATGGGATTCGTTGGAAGCACCCGTTCCAAGTTACCGCATCATCAGTTTCTACACCTTACCACAGCTTACGAGCCTCTAATGAAGATAAAAAAGCAGCGAATGTGGAAATAACGAGCAGGTAGAATTATAGACGCAATGGATTAAGGCGTAACTCGTAACTTACCAACCATTCTTCGCCGATTTCATAAGGTAATAATCTTTTTGATCTACAAAAAAATCGTTTCAAGTTACGCCCCGTGTTACGGGGTATATATATAGTAGTATATATAGTATTTGTAAATTTATAGTCTATAATGTATATATATATATATATTATATATAAATATATATATATATATATATTATATATATATAAAATATATATATATATATATATATATATATATATATATATATATATATATATAATTAATTAAAAGAGAGTAGTAGAAAGAAATTACAAATTACTGTTCCGGCAGTAATTGCAGCTGTAATTTTCTTATTGATAACAGCTATTTCCGGTTCTGACTGGAATTAACCCCCCTGTTCCGGTACTTCACAAGTTTTAAACAGGTTGGTACAACCTTTATAATTCTGTTGGGATATCTGAAGTTGACACAAATTTCAATTGGAATCGCCATTAGGTAATGATAAAAACAAAAACAAAAAAAAAGCATGAAATTCAAATTTTTCCACAATTGATTTGCTAGCTTCGGAAGTGAATAAAAATAACTAAACATTTATAGTTTTCGTTGCTTTCCGAATTTTAAACTTGACAACTTAGCTCCACGCTATAAAATTTTAAAAAGTTGAAATTTTTTTATATATTGGTAATGATAAATATCAACAATTTTTCATGCTTAAATGATTGTTTTAGTTTCACATCAGAAGCGACATGCCTTAAAATTATAAAATTCACTATGTCGTAAGCTGTAAAAAGAATTTGATTGTTGAATAGACAAAATATATAAAAATTATGAGAAGGTCCTAAAGTTAGTCTCTATAAAATGAGAAGAGAAAACAGGGAATAAAATTAAAAAATAGAAGTTAAAGAAGCTTCATTATCAGTAGTATCTAGAAGTGACATTTTAGTTTTTGGAATTATCAGTTGTATCTAGAAGTGACATTTTAGTTTTTAGAATTACCAGTAGTATCTAGAAGTGACATTTTAGTTTTTGGAATTATCAGTAGTATCTAGAAGTGACATTTTAGTTTTTGGAATTTACCAGATTTTTTGTGGATAAGATTTGCTGATCCGAATTCCTAAAAATTCAACTTTTGAAATCTTTCTGAGTCACAAAGTTGCAATTACTACCGGAACATACCTTGGGAAGGTCCTACTTTAGTTTTCACTATAGGCCTGTTGCTTTAACCTCAGAACTTTTCAAAGGTTTTCGGATCTTTCCTTAATGGGAAGATTTATAAACATCTTAAATCTTTTAACCTTATCTCCAATAGTCAGCATGATTTTCGTAAGAAGCTCTTTACTGGTGATATTTTATTTTCCTTTTGAAAGACTTTTTGGTCTTCTGCTCTTCGATATGGAAAATATAGGAAAATGGGTAGATATTTGTAAAAAAAAAAATCTGGTTATTTAGAGTTTCTCTAACGAATCCAACACAACTTAACTTAACCTAACCTAGCTTGACCTAACCTAACCTAACATATCCTAACTCCTGCGGCGGGCTGTAAAGGAAATTTTTTTGATGTTGTATCGACCCATTTTCCTGTCGACCATTTGGACTAGTCCCCTTCGACATTTCAATGAATCTCAAAAGCTTTTGATAAAAGTCTCGCACAAAGTTTTAATATCCAAACTTTTATCTTTGGGTGTCTATTTTTCCCTCTTAAACCTTCTCCCTGATTTCCTTTCCGGTCCTTCTATAATAGGAATTGTAGGTGGTCACCGTTCATCTTTTAAGTCAATTACCGTAGCAGTGATGTTCCGCAGGGTTATGTTCTATCCACAATTCTTTTTCTAATTTCATTAAACACCTTCTCTCTATTACTTCATCAACAATCCGTATGCATGACGGCGACTTCACACTTTATTACTTCTTTCAATTATAGAGTCATCCCATTCTATAGCAAAGACTTCAATGATAAGAGAGCGGTCTTGGGAGAACCAAACTCTGATCTTTTTCGAATTTCCAATTGAGGCAGAGAAACCATGGTTGTTTTCAATGCCTTATAAACTCATATCCTTCGTCTATCTACTAATCTTCCCACACAGTTATAACTTCTTTCGTAGACACACAACTAAAACCTTCGTATATCTTTTCTATTTTTGGCGTTTCTCTTTCTCGTAATCTTTATTGGAAGGATAATATTATTTATCTTTCTAAATAAACTTCTAAAATGTTGAGTGTTCCGAGGCGTCCTTTAAATTTTATTTATACCACCCCAGTTGCTTTCAGTTTATAAGGATGTCTTTCGTATATGTATAGAGTATGCATTATACATCTGGGGTTCATTTCACTTTGATTCTCCTTGAAAATGTGGAGTCTAAAGGGATTCTCGTATTATAAACTCTTTCTTTCACGGACACTGTTCTTTGAACTCTCACCAGTCCTTTATGCTTGTTCCATTAAGGGGAATGACTCATGGGATCGTCTCTACTAGTCTACACAGTCTCCTCCTTTATCTGTCCCACATTTTGAACCCGAACTCATTCACTTTTCTCTATTTTACATGTATTCTAATAAATTAGTTAAGTATGGAACATACTCTCTTCATCTATTTATCGATTTTTTTCCCAAATTGGTGTAACTCAGAAGGCTTATTCATCATTGAACACAAAATATACATATAGCTCTCTAACAATCTAAGCTCGATTTGTTTAAATTGCTTCACCAAACAAATAATTAAAGGTGTTATCTCAAAAAAAAAAAAATATAAACAAGTGTTACGTCTTGAACTGCTGACGCGAAAGAAATTAAAAAGGAAGCTTGATCATAAAGTATCCAACTGCAAAAAAAAAAAAAAAAAAAAAAAAAAAAAAAAAAAAACTTTACTCTATTTGGGGAAATATCGCTTATTATATGGAAAAGGCATGAAAAATAGTTTAATACACCCTTTATTACACTAAAAATATAAGTAATAATTTAGGTATGTCAATATTAAAACGCAAAAAATTAATTATTAATGTTTTTCAAATATTTATGCCCTGTGAGTTTACTCTCTGATTTAAGCTATGCCACTTTTGAATATAAGGTACGATAATACAAGCTGGAGAAGATAGCAAAATAAAAATATGAAAACAACATACTCTCTTCATTGATTTGATTTCAAAATAGATAAATGTTTGTAGGTACGTGGTTGAGAGAAATTAATTTAAAGAAAATAATTGTTTATTTATCATTTACATTTTTGTGGATATTTCAAAGAATCTTATAAATATAGCAATGTTTAGTATTCCCAAGTATAGTTAAATAACTGAAAAAAAATCTGATAGTTTGATAATTGTAAAAATGAAGTAGGTTAGCCATTTGACAAATTTTTATTGAAATAATCTTTCAACTTATTTCCTAGACCCTCCTAAGACTTAACATGATTTTAAACGATTTAAGGTTGTTAAGATTTAGGTTAATGTTAGATTTCAAGTAAATTTTATGAGGTGGTTCTTGGAAAGCTACATTTCCTTTGAAGTTGAGAACAAAATATGATGTTTTTGTAGTACGAAAATAAGGTGTTTGTGCTGGCAGTTTTACTGAAGAAAGCACTGGAGGTGATAATGTTGTTGCCCTCTGAGAAAAGGGTGGGGATGGTGTTTGTCGTGGCAGAGTTGATAGTTCTGTTGTAGATAGAATCCGCAATTGTGGTACTAATTTTTTTATCGGTTGAGATGTTAGTTGGCTACACTGAATGGCAGGTGGTTGTGTGTTGAAGATGGAGTCGTGCTGTTGCAGTCTGAAAAGAGGCAGCGAAGGCGTTTGTTGTGGCGGAGTTGGTAGTTGTGTTACAGATAACATCCGTAGTTTTGGTGCTAATTTTTTTATCGTTTGAGATGGTAGTTGTATACTGAATGTAGGTGGGTGTATTGAGGATGTTGGTGATTTTGGCCTTCGTCTTGAAGGTGGAGATGGTAGTTGAGGAGGAGGGGCTGGGGGCTTTGGTCGGAATATTCGCTTATCCTCAGGTAGTATTTTTAGGAGATTAAGAATAATGATTGTACTAAAAGATTGTAATGGAAGTAGGTAACTTTTCAGAAAGGTGGTTATTTCCGATTTGTAGGAAAATAAGAGATACAAGCTGTGACGAAAGATTGTGAATTGTTTGTGCAGGGGGCTAGTGAAGGGGGTGTGGTGAAGTGGTTGCTGAAGTGGTCGTGACCGAGAGAATGAAGTCTTTACAGAATGTGGTGATGGATATTGAGTGATTGGTGTTGATATTTCTACCATTGGTGGTGGTAGAGCAGAGGTGGATGATGTTGGGTTTAAAGGGTGCGATGATAGTGTTTGGGGAACTGGGACTGGTTTATTATCAGTGATGGTATTGGATTGGCTGTTACTTGCACAGAGTATAGTGATGGCAGCTTTACAAGATGTGGTGATGGTTGCTGAGGAAATGGTGTTAGTTTTTGTATCAGTGATGGTGGTTGATTTAAGGTTGAATTGACCGGTGGCTTTTGAGAAGCTAGCAATGGTGGACGTGGTAGATCTTTAGGTAGCCGTACATGGAGTGGCGACAGTGGATGTACAGTGAGTGATGATGAAGGTAATAGTGGGCTTACAGGAGACTGTGTTAGTCGTCTGGGTGATGGTGTTGGTTTTTGAAGAGATGGTTGCAATGTTAGTAATGGTAAAATAAGTGACGAATTTTTCTCTTCTATCTCTGCTTCGAAATATATTTCCGGTAGTGATAGTTGCAGAAGGTGGTCGTGAGGTAATAACATTGTCTTCCTGAGAGCTGATCTCCAGTAGTTGTACCGCACTGAATGGTGGCTGTATTGAAGATGTGTTTGGTGATTTTGGCCTTCGTCTTGAAGGTGGAGATGGTAGTTGAGGAGGAGGGGCTGGGGGCTTTGGTCGGAATATTCGCTTATCCTCAGGTAGTATTTTAGGAGATTGGAATGATGGTACTGAAGATTGTAATGGGAGGTCACTAGGTAACTTTTCTGAAGGTGGTTGTTCCGGTTGCCAGAGGAAAATGAGATGCAAGCTGTGACAATTGGCCCAATTGTTTGTGCAGGGCTGAGTGAAGAGAGGGATGTAGTAGGGTATTAGTTTGCTTCAAGTGGGTCGTGACCAAAGAGAATTAGTCTTTACAGAATGTGGTGATGGACATTGAGTGATTAATTGGTGACATTTCACCTACCATTTGTGGTGCAGTGAACAGAGGTGGATGATGTTGGTTTAAAGGTGCGATGATAGTGTTGGGAACTGGGACTGGTTTTTATTATCAGTGATGGTATTGGATTGGCTGTTACTTGCACAGAGTATAGTGATGGCAGCTTTGCAAGATAATGATGATAGTTGCTGAAGAAATGGTGTTGAATTTTGTATCGGTGATGGTGGTTTTATTTAAGGTTGAATTGACCGTGGCTTTTGAAGCTAGCAATGGTGGGCGTGGTAGATCTTTAGGTAGCCGTACATGGAGTGGTGACAGTGGATGTACAGTGAGTGGTGGTGGCAGAAAAGGTAATAGTGGAGAAACACAGGGGAGACTGTGTTGATCACGTCAGGTGGTAGGTGTTGGTTTTGAAGAGATGGTTGCAATGTTAGTAATGGTAAAATAAGTAAAGAATTTTTCTCTTCTATCTCTGCTTCGAAATATATTTCAGGTAGTGATAGTTGCGAAGGTGGTCGTGACAGATATGCTGTTGTCTTTACAAAATTAGATGATGGAGATTTTGGAGATGGTGTTAACATTTCTATCATTGGAGGCGACAGCACAGAAGGGGATGATGTTGGCTTTACAGGTGTGGTATCTAGGAATTGGTGTTTTGGTTTTTATTACCAGCGATGATGGATTGGCTGTTGATTGTACAGAGTGTGGTGACAGCTTTTACAAAGGTGTAGGTAGATGACTTCTGAGGAAATGGTTCTAGTTTTTGTGTCAGTGATGTTGGTGGATGTTGAGTTGAAGGGACTTTTGGTTTTTGAGAAGCTAACAATGGTGAATACGTAGTAGAGTTTCTAGTGGATGTACAGTGAGTGGTGGTGAAGGTAATGGTAGGTTTATAGAAGACTGTGTTAGTCGTTTGGGTGATGGTATTGATTTTTGCAGAGAGGGTTGCCATGGTGGCTGTATGGAAAGATTAGGAGTGGCAAATATTTGTTGTGGTATTGCTTTAGGCGGAATAGATATTAATTGCGTAAGCGAAGTTGCTTGAAAGATTGGCCAATGAAAGAGAAAAAAAGGGAAAAAAATGAGTTAAAAATATTCCCTTCTTCTTCTGATTCGAAAGAAATTTCCTCTTCAATGTAGTTCGGTACAAAAGGTTTTTCTGCCGGAGGCTGTGGAGGAATTGTTAAAATTTTTGTTGTTGTTGTTGTTGTTGTTGTTGTTGTGTTGTTGTAGTTGGTGTTGTCGTAGTTGTTGTTGTTGTTGTTGTTGTTGTTGTTGTTGTTGTTGTTGTTGTTGTTGTTGTTGTTGTTGGTGGTGGTGGTGATGGTGGTGTTGTTGAGTGGTGGTGGTGAGGTGGGTGGTGGTGGTGATGATGGTGATGATGGTGGTGGTGATAACGTATTGTTATTATTGAGTTGTGGTGAGTGGTAAAGTGGCAGTCGGTGTTGTTGTTGTTGTTGTTGTTGTTGTTGTTGTTGTTGTTGTTGGTGGTGGTGGTGATGGTGTTGTTGTTGAGGTCGTGGTGGTGGTAGTCGTTGGTGTTGTTGCTGTAATAGTTATTTCTACCGTAGTTGTTCTTATTGTTGGAGGGAGAGCTGGAGTTTGAGACTGTGTAGAATTCATCGGGAGCCTTAAAAGTGGTGGTAGCCTGCAAAATAATGGAGGTAATCTCTCTTCGGCTGAAGGAAATCTCCCCTTCAAGATGGTTTGGAATGAAATATTTTCTCGCTTTGTAATCGTTTATCGAAATAGGACGATGATTTCGATAATTTTGAATCAGCTGGAAGTAATCTGGCCCATTTCCCATCTGATTATAGTTTGATCTTCTTCGTCTATTGTTTCCAGATGGACGAATTAAAAATCTTTAGATCTTTTTCTCGCTAGTGCCAAGGTAAGCTTGATTGTGAAGGCAATGTTTGCTAACATAATCCCTTCAATTGTTATTATATTAGTTTTTTTATTTATAGAAATTGGACGAATCTTAAATATATATATATATATATATATATATATATATATATATATATATATATATATATATATATATATACTATATATATATATATATATATATATATATATATATATATATATATCTATATATATATATATATATATATATATATATATATATATCTTTCTCTTCTTATCTTTATATATATATATGGCCAGCGTCTGAGTTAGCTCCGTCATATGTATCTTAAAAACTATTAATGCTACAGTAAAACGGAATACATTGCTGGAATGCTGGTCCAATATTAGTCCTGGAAATGTAAAAAAAAAAAAAAAAAAAAAAAAAAATTATATCTCAAAAACTACAATAGCTACAGCGAAAAGGAATAATTTCACATAAGAAAATGTAAAAATAATAATAATAAAAAAAAATTATTGTTAATAATTATAGTAATATGATTAGAAGGCCTATTTAGAGACCTTTTATTGGTTTCAAATAAAATAAATAGACTTTCTGGTAAATTTTGCTTTATACAGCAGACTAGGCTCAGGCGACGGGGGAACATAGGAGGACGTTTTCCACCAGCAGAGGTGGAGGAGACCACGACATAAATACCAAGAGCGGGGGTTCGGGAGACCCTCCCAGAGAAATAGTCCTACCCCGTAGTTCCCAGAAAGGCCGACTGCTATCGGTGCAGTATACCCTTGGGGTATTCTTTATTAAAAAAAAAAAGCAAAATTTAATAGAAAGTCTATTTATTTTTAACGAGTAACGTACTCAACTCATATTACTATAATATTTAATATTTTCATCTATGTTGATACCAGTTGTATTCCTAAACTGTAGCAGTTGGGACCAGCCACGGACCCTTATTCCAGCATGGGCTTTATATCCAGACATACTATTCTATATATATCTTTATATATAGACTACATATATATATATATATATATATATATATATATATATATATATATATATATATATATATATATATATATATATATATATATAATAACAATATATATATATATATATATATATATATATACCTGCTATATATATTATATATATATATATATATATATATATATATATATATATATATATATATATATATATATATACCTATATATATATATATATATATATATATATATATATATATATATATATATATATATATATATATACTTTAATGACTCCCAACTCCCCCTCTATAAGAGACGGGCTACCTCGACATATTGTGCCACCACAGCAGAATAGACAAATATAGAGCAACCTCTGACTAATCTTAAAAAATACGACTAGTGAGTTTTTGTTTCTGAGTTAGGTCCTTGGTAAAATCAACCATAATATACAAATAAAGTGCATCTCTAGCTGATCTTAAATAATATGACATACAGGGGTTTTGTTTCTAGGTTAGGCCCTTGATCAAACCAATCAGAAAATAAATAATTGAAAGTAACAACTCAAACGAAAGAGAAAGAAAAATACTGAATAGTAAGTACTTTTATTTAAGCCGAAATATTTAATTATAATATAATAATTTCTGATCTTTACCTTGGTAAATATTAGTGGAGTCGTTAAATCAGCACAAGTCCAGTCATAATGTCAGAGTGAAAATTAAAGGGCCTATCCATAAGTGAAAACATTATCATTGCATTTTTATGAAATTTAAAAGGAGAAATTTTAATTTTTGGGGGGGTTGGGAATATATAAAAAAAAGAACCGAACCACTAAAAATAGTTTTTTGCCAAAAATCTCATTAACTCTTAAGTCATTAATATATAAAGATTGATTCATTGTAAGAAAATAAAGAGGATAAAAAATTTTCATGACTGCTATCTGCCACCATCTTCTTTGTTTACATTTTTGCGTAATAATATGAAATTTTTCTTTAAGATAGGGAAATAGCAATCTTACGGTCTTACGTTTGGTGAGAATATACGTTTGTGGTGTCGAATATATCTCAATTTTTATAATTATATTTTGCAAACGAACGATTTTTTTGAGAACGTTCTATTATTTTTACAGATAGATTATTCGTAAGAATAATTTTGCAAAAACGATTACAAATTATGGTGTCTCTTAATAATTTGTAATCCTGGCTATTACTAATATGTAATGATAAATGCTCATATAGAGTATCATACTACTGTAATAGCAACCGAAGTATTTTTTTTATAGTATTTCATTCATTCGTTAAAAATGATGTTTATCATTTTATATAAATATTATTATTTACTATAATATATTATATATTATTAATTAATCGATACATAAATTATAATATGTATATACTATATATATAGTATATTACAGATTAATTTTGTAGTAATTATTCGTTATATAGTATTTATTTCTTTTTATATAGTATATATATCTATATATACCTATTATATATTTATATATATACTATATATACTTATAATCACTATAGCTAACTTTTGTTTTCATAATTAATATCTTTATATTAAATTTTTATATATATTATCTTTATCTATTGATTTAATCTTATATAATATTATTTTATATATATATTATATATTTATATATACGGATATACATTCAATTACTAGTAACATAAGCAGAAAAGATGTGTCGTAGACATCTGCGCAGATCATGGTTTGGAATTTTTTTGGAATTTTTGAGAAAAAAATCAATTTTTTGAATATTTTTGGATTTTTTTGAGAATTCGTGACCGTCACGCAAAATAATAATTTGTAATAAGCTTTTTAATGTGATTTAGAAGTATTGATTTAAGTATTATTTAAACCTGGCCTAGCTTCTTTTGAGTTTAATTAATCTTAAAATAGGCCTATAGTCTATGAAACAGAGGTAATGGTATATTTGGTTTGTGTGTTTTAGGTATATTAATGATATTACATCAGAAATAAAAGAACATGTTTTAACATTCTCTTGTTGAATATTTTTAATTGTGTAATTTTTAACAGAGTAGCCTTGCTATGATCATATATTATTATAATTTTTTTTTATTTCTATTGAAAGAAAAATCACTTAATATATATATAATAAAAAAAAAAAAAGATCAGGGATGGCAATTTTGGTTGATTTTTTAAAAAAAAATCAATTTGTGATTTTTCTCGCGTCTGTTATAGCCGTCATATGTTTC
Source organism: Trachelipus rathkii (assembly GCA_015478945.1). Classification (NCBI taxonomy): domain Eukaryota; kingdom Metazoa; phylum Arthropoda; class Malacostraca; order Isopoda; family Trachelipodidae; genus Trachelipus; species Trachelipus rathkii. Next base: position 22,330 of record JABUQX010000815.1, read on the forward strand.
TTAAAAACTTATTAATGCTACAGTAAAATGGAATACTTGCTGGAATGTGGGTCAAAAGTTTGCCTGGAAAATGTAAAAAAAAAAAAAAAAAAAAAAAAAAAAATAAAGAAAAAAAAAATATCTCAAAAACTACAATAGTACAGCGAAAGGAACATTTTTGGAATCCTGGTA
>JABUQX010000815.1:27500-37500 GCA_015478945.1 Trachelipus rathkii
TACAGAAATTTATATTTAAAACCTTTTCAGTGGTATAAACTGGATGGTAGGTATATATATATATATATATATATATATATATATATATATATATATATACATATATATATATATATATATATATATATATATATATATATATATATATATATATACTCTTTCTATTATATATAATAAAAGAGCCACACCTTTAAAGAATATATTTTTTTAAAAGTTTAAATTTATGTGAAACTAACGTAGCTCAATATATAACCTTACTTAAAAATTTATTTTAATATTTATAATTTATTTCACTTTGCATTGGTTAAAAAAAAAACAAAAAAAACATGCTTCTGACACCAATGCATGCTCTTGTACATTTTGTTTGATAACATAGCTATGTTATAAAAAAAAATTGACAAACTTAATTGAAAGCAGATAATGGACAAGAGCCATATATATATATATATATATATATAATTTATATATATATATATATATATATATATATATATATATATATATATATATATATATATATATATATCATAACATATATATATCTTATATATATTCTCTCACCTATTTTCAATATGAATAGAAGCTTTCAAATCATGTAGCAAGGATTACAGAAATTTATAGTTACAACTTTCTTTTAAGTGGTGTAAACTGGATTATATATATATATATATATATATATATATATATATATATATATATATATATATATATATATATTATATGCCATTTATATATATATATATATATATATATATATATATATATATATTATAAGATTTAGGTCCATATATAAGTAGTTTACATTGAGTATTAAATTTTGAATAGTTGAAGATCTTCATAGCATTTCAGTACTTTTAATATGTGAACCTGCTGGCTCACTTCAATAACTTCCCTCAAGTGGAATAATTATAGGTTCTGTGGAAATTCCAGTTTCTTAAATTCAGAAATCGTAATTTAATTGATTACTGTTCTAATGCTGTCCATCACATGAATACTGTCCTCAAAGATTCTCTCACGAATCTTAAAACTTAAGCTACTTTCATTTTATCCTTGGATTAGGATAAAAATATACTGTAGTATGATAATCTTTTGTGTTCTTCCTCTTTCGCATTTTGCAAAAATTATATTTCTAACTTTTTTCTTTTTCTTAACGTTATCTCATTTCTCATTATGGCTCCTTGGCCATTTTACTTTATTTTAAACTGAATTCTGTTCAAAACTCTTAATTACCATTTTTTGCTTTTTTGTTGTTCCCTCCTCTATCCTCTTCAAGTTATTTACACTTAGTATGATATCAGTAAAAGAAATTCTTAACATGTTAAGACCACTTTATCAAATCTAGTAAAACTGTATCCTCTTAGTAAATTAATTTATATTTGTTCATCTTGATGGGAATCTGTGCATTTTCGATGTTGCAAGGAAAACTGACCTCTTACAGTCTCAACTTCTTACATAATATTGTTCTTACTTCAGGCTCTTTAAATCTTTTTGAGTCCTTTGAGGCTTGAAAAAAAAAAATTCTGGGAATCTCAGATTGCCTGTTTGAAAGTGTACATCAATATGCTTTTAATGAAAAAATTTCTGGTCTCACCAAAAGCATCTCGAATAACAATTTAAATCTACTCTTACTTAACCTTGCAGCAGACTCCCTCCTCCTCCTCCTCCTCCTCCTCCTCCTCTCTCCTCCTCCTCTTCCTCCTCCTCCTCCCTCACTCCTCCTCCTCCTCCTCCTCCTCTCTCCTCCTCACTCTCTTCCCTCCTCCTCCTCCTCCTCCTCTTCCTCCTCCTCCTCTCCTCCTCCTCCTCCTCCTCCTCCTCCTCCTCCTCCTCCTCCTCCTCCATGTTTGATCACTTATGGCTGGATGCATGGAATCTGTTATCTCTTATAGGCTATGTGAATGTTAGTCATCTGCTTTTGGGATTTTGATGAATATTTTGAATTTATTGCGTTAAATATATTAGAAGCTTTCAATAGAGACTGACAGAAGGCTGTTTATTTTCAAGCTTTCCTCATTTAGTCTATCCTTTCTCAGTTAAACATTACATTTAAAAAATGTTTCATAAGTATTATTTTAAATAGTCTACCCTAAAAATGATATTGTTAATGATACTGGAATTAATGCTAAGAGAAAATTATTAAATTAGACAAAATTGTTGAGTAAAAAATTACATTAAAGGTATATAAGCACACACCCACATACACACACACACACACACATACAAAGGATCACACCAACTTTGTACTACTGACATATACAACACCCTCCCTCCCCCACCCCCAGATACTCCCATTGTTTAACACATCCACGCTAAGTTAACTCAAGGAGCGATCTCCTCCACATATCAAATTAACACCATACTCCAGGCATGCCCACAAGGAATATCCCCCACAGAACAAAGTTTGGAACTTCAAACCAGAGTAATGCTTTCCTGTTTATGCTGCATACACCATCCCTCCCTCCCTTCAATAATATAAATATAAAATTTACAATGCTCCCTCTGACCCTCTGTCAAAGATCTCTCTCCCTGACAATTGATGACACAGAACATCTACTAGACTGCTTGGATGGACCTTACAGACATTAGAAATAGTTTTGATGCTTTTTCTCTGAAGAATCTCTGGGTCCGGTCTGGACTGCTTTGTGGTGGCACAATATCTCAGGGATGCTGTGGCGAATCCGACAAAGCAACCTTCGCAGCTGCCGCGGATAGCGAGGCAGAGGGGTTCTGAAGCCTCCCGTTAATTCGTTGGTGAAGCTCCAACGTGTTACTCCCGCCACCCGCTACAGCTATCACTGGGTTCGATCTGATATGGTATCGGGATTATGTTTTCGTTGGCCTCGCGTGACTAGCTCCCGTTTGAACAAACTCCTTGACAGATTAAACCCCGTTTTCTTGCCCATGGCCGTTTTTCCGACTTCGATCCCTACGCGAGAGAAGCACCTCGGTGGATTTTTTCCAGCCGCCCGATTCCTTGAAACGGACGGTAGGTTTAGTCGTTTTCCGCTTCCGTTCGACTTCCCTTAAGGGAGTGAAGCACTACGTGGATTTCCCTCCCGTCCGTTCCCGACTCCCAAGGAACTCGGCGTGGGGTCGTCTCCGGCCCGCCTCGCTGCGACCGGGCGAGCCGTTTCCCTTTGGGCAGGGCAACCCTTTCGGGACTGTTCCCGTGACCCTAAAACGTCCGGACGGGGCCACTGATCATGAATTCACCCGGCCGGCTGTACCCCTCTCCCTGGTGAGGGCAACTCCTTTAATGGTTTTCACGGCGGTGGAAGCCAGTTAGTTTACTAACGCAGTAAGTCGCTAAATGAACAATTTCCCTACTTTTGTTGCCTTGATTGACAAGGGCCTTTTTCCTTAAAGCTATTTCAATATTATCGGGGACAATAAGAAACGAAGACAATTTAAGACTATAATTTCAACTGAACAACAAACGTGAACTTCAAACTTAGAGCCGCCAATTTGCGGAAAATCATGCGCTAAAGAGCAATAACAAATATTACAAACTAGGAAGATGGACGTGCCAGTGATACCCTTGAAATGCCCACCCAAAGCGTCCCCTATGGTGCACGACCCACTGCGATGTTGCCGTTATATTCCTTAATATGGCAGAGTTCGATATAACTCTGCTTTCAATCTCGTTGCCCAGTTGTGGAATGGATTTCAATATGATCAATTTCGCGGGCAGTCTCCGCGGAAGCTAGGCGCTATTGCACGCACTCGTTCCTTCAAATATGAGGCAACAGTTCTTCGGTCGTTCGCGAGGCTCCTTCAATAATTTTAGGAGTCCCTTATTAGTCAGCTCAACGAATTTGCTCGTCAGTTCAAGAATCCCTGATAGGTTGATTGCTCCCTGATAAATTGATTGTTCCCTGATAAATTCCACCTGCAACAGACAAACACTTATTAGCCCCATTATCTAACCTAACTCCTACATACAGCGCGTCCACTAGTTTCACACTTACCCAAAGGGGTGGAAACTTGACCTCTCAAGGTTCTTTCCTGCGGCTTCAACTTTGTTTTATTCCCTCAGCACTTTTGCTCTATTTAATTGGGGCTTTCCACTGTCATGCCCTCACTTCAAGTATTGTTAAATAATTTAACCTACTCTTTAAATTTAAAAAGAAACAAAAAGGATGAAATAAATGATAATTAACCTAACACTAAAATGATGAAAAAGTAATAAAAATGAACATAAGCAATAATAATAATAAGAAGAACCCTCAATTCCCTACATTACTCCCCCCCAAGATAGTCCCTACTATCTTCACTAAAACTATACACTAACCTATCCCTTAAACTCTTCATTTTCTCACTCAATGCCCTCCCGCCCATTCATCATTTCTTTGGGAACCGGCAACACCGCAGTAAACAAAAATTTGTACAATAAATAACACAAGAAAACAATTAAAGGCATTAATTTTTTTTTTTTTTTTTTTTTTTTTTTTTTTTTTTTTTTTTTAGAGCACCATATATATATAGGTAAAATTTTTTTTTTTTTTTTAAAAACAATAAAACAATTTACATAATTTTTACAAAAAATATACACTCAAATTTCTCTGATAAATTCTTCATCATGACATCTGAACACGCGGCGATTCGAAACTTCGTGGTTCTTCCAATGGTATTCCATCGTTGCAAATAAATGGGTCCGCCCACGGACGGTGGTATAAGTGGCGGCCAAGGAAGGCCACAAAAACTTTCGCTGTCAATTAAATGATTAATTGTGTTTCATTGATTCCGCGGCGAGGAGGGCCCTTGAACAAGCTCGATCCGCCCCTCCGCCGGGATTTGCGCCACCTCCTGGTGGGTTTCAAGAACAAGCTGGGCTCGCTGTTTCTCCAATTCCGGCTGCAGACTTCGCTTCACCAATGACGGAGGACATCTCTGAAAAGACACTACAAGGTTAACACTGGACTTTAATAAAAACATGAAACCTTAGTAACTTGGCCACTCAAAAAAATGATAACAAGGGAAAAAAGAAAAAAACGGGAACCATTGACTTAAGGTCAGCAACAATCAGTACACAGAAAGCAAGCCATAAACAGCACTCACGGGAAGACAAAAAAAACAAAAATATTTACCAATCGGGGACCTGAGGCAATTAAAAAAACAGCACTTCATGACAAAACACAATATAAAGCATCAGCAAACTATATCATTGGCTCAAAATCGGCGACGCCCAACACGCGGAAAAACAAAACTATATAGCAACACTCACGGGGAAGGAAGCAGGAAAACATGTAAGCACCAAAACGAAAAACAAATAAAAAAAAAACGGCACTTCGCGAAAGACAACATTATAAAGCAACAGCAGGATATTCCCAGATGATCACGCGAGAAGACTCATCAGCCCAATAAAATCAGAATATACAAATGTATAACTAACCAATACCACCAAAAGACGTCATAACCATAATGCAATGAAAAATAAACGAGACCGATGATCAGGAAACAAGACAATGACTCGCACCATAGTTCACCACCCGGAAACCACCGCCCGAAAGTTCCATAATTCAGCTCGACTCCAGACTCCAACGACTCCGACAACACAAGCTCGGTGCTCCCGATTCCGATTCTTGACTCCAGCGCTTCCGACTCTCCCGACTCCGACATCATGACTCCGTTATTCGAGACTTCAATCTGTGGCTCCAGAGCTCCCGACTCCCACTTCTCCACCTCTGTACCCCATGGCATGACTTTAATCATCATAACCTCAATCCCTGGCTCCGAAACTTCGGGCTCCCCCGATTCTATCCCTCCCCATTCCGACTCAAAACGCTGCACGATTCCCGGAACTACCGACTCTGGCAGCACCCAAGATGGATCCCAATCATCATCATCCATACCCTTGTGCCCAGCTGAACCCTGAACTGAATGAGCCTCACTAGATTCCCCACTGACATCATTCGTACTGCCCGAAACGTAACTGCTCTGAACCTCTTCGCTAGAACTATCTAACGCATCATTCGGAACACGAAAACCGCCCTGTGAAACAACACAAACGTCATTTTGCGAGACTATGGAAAGCTCACCCGTTCCCGATCCCGGGGAAAATTCCGCTGAATTTCCTCCTCATTCACGCTCGTACACTTACTCTGAATTCCAAAGTTACATGTTATCCCACCCGCAAGCCACGGGTGGTTCTCACTCAACTTAAATGGACCCTCTTCCTCTGACAACTCCTGTTTTGTACCCTCCTTCTCCCGATGGTTCAATTCCCGATCATCCAACCACGCATTCAACTCCGGTTCCCTTAACGTTAATTCTTTCACAGCCCCTTCAGGGACTCCACCCTCAATCTGATTCTGAACACCACCATAACACCTGACCCAATCGGACACCCCAACCCTCTGTTCAACGTTATCTGGGACCCGCGAATCACCCTCGGCAAAACCAGAATTTTCAGAAATTCTTGGTTCAATCACACACTCTTCCACACTTTCCCTTACCCTTCCCTCTTTTACTTTATCAAAATATCTCAAAGAGACAAAACCTTTCTTTGTCGGAACAACATTACCGACGTTCCTTTCAGCAGCCACCTCCGTCGGCGGTTTCCTCACTTCTTGTGAAGCCCGCTGATTTTCCTCTAAAGTCACTCTGATTCCACCTGATAAAGGCGACTGCATACCAGAACGTTCCCCCTCCTCACTCCGCGGCAATGCACGGTTCAATTCGCGCCGTTGCGGGCAACGATTAACCCAATGACCAAAAGAGCCACACAATAAACATGCTCCTAACCACCATCTACACTCTGCTCTCACGTGCCCCATTGTGCCACAGTAAAAACACGTTATTCTTCTAGAAGAAAACGAACCCCTATTTGACCTCTGACTACCCCCAAATGAGCCCCATGAACCCATTCTTGCCCTCTCACGCACACTCTGACCGCCACTCCCGCTCGCACTCTTCCATTCACTAGCACTACTACGTCTCCGACCATCCCCTTGACCCCTCTGCATAATTCCCGTTGCTGACCCGGCCCTTATCGGCTCCTCCGACTGTCCCCCATTCTGATATTCACCCCTATACATACTTCCAGGTTTCACAACTTGGGTCACATTTCCCCCACAACATCCCGCTTTCAAGCTCTTTACCACTTCACCCTGTTCAGATATTGACTCGGCCATCTGGGCCAGTGAACGCTCAATATGCGACAGTCTCTCTTCCCGCTTGTTTTCAACCAACACTCGCGCCACCTTCACACTCTCATCCCCCAAAATTACCTGAATTCCCACTTCCCTTTGTTCAATTTCGCGAAGCTGAGCAGTCAACTCCAATTCCCTCCATGGCTTCTCCACCTGCGTAGCCATTTCGCTCAGTTCGATCTCGTCCGGATCATCTGAATCCGTCACTTGAGTGCTCGCGTCCGCTCGTTCAACCGCCTCCCTAGCTTCCTCCCTGGTTAAGGTCTGGACACTGATATCCCTTTGGTTAGTGCAGTCCAAACCATCATTCAGGTCCGCTACTTGGGTACCTGCTTCCCTCCGCTCAATCGTCCTCCAATTCTCCTTCATGGTTGACACCTGAACGCCCACCTCCTTCTGCTCAACATCCGGGACCATAATGTCCGAAACCCAAGTCACCTGCCTAATCGTCGTCTGGGTTTCCTCATTCCCATAATAATACCCCCACCTACTCGTTCGCCGCTCTAACTCCCGCTCAAGCCTTGCCCCAACCCTATCCATTTTTCGATCGATACTTCGCAAATCGTCCAGATCGATCCTTCCCTTGTCAATCAACTTCCACAACCCATTCATTACCGTATGCAACGTCTCAGCAACCTGATAAGAGGGCATCCCTGAATACCAAGCAAACCTATTGCCCTGGAGCAAACACGCGCTTCCGTCCATCCCGATTTAAACAAAACCAGTCACGTCACCCTTAATTCACACACCGCGACGCGCGCCAACAAAACAATAATCCCGCTGGGGATGCCAGAAAAATTACTATGTGGCGAATCCGACAAAGCAACCTTCGCAGCTGCCGCGGATAGCGAGGCGGAGGGTTTCTAATCCTCCCGTTAATTCGTTGGTGAAGCTCCAACGTGTTACTTCCGCCACCCGTTACAGCTATCACTGGGTTCGATCTGATATGGTATCGGATTATGTTCGTTGGCTCGCGGTGACTATGCTCCCGTTTGACACCAACCCTTGACAGATTAACCCGTTCCCGCCCACTCCCGTTTTCCCGACTTCGATCCCTACGCGAGAGAAGCACCTCGGTGGATTTTTTCAGCCGCCCGATTCCTTGAAAACGGACGTAGGTTTAGCCCGTTCCCTTCCCGTTCCCGACTTCCCTTAAGGGAGTGAAGCACTACGTGGATTTCCCTGCCCGTCCGTTCCCGACTCCGAGGAACTCGGCGTGGGTCGTCTCCGGCCCGCCTTCGCTCGACCGCGCCCGTTTCCCTTGGCAAGGGCAACCTTTCGGGGATGTTCCCGTGACCCTAAACGTCCGGACCGGGGCCACTGACTCGGTGAATTCACCCGGCCGGCTGTACCCCTCTCCCTGGTGGGTGTCTCCCTGGTGAGGGCAACTCCTTTAATGGTTTTCACGGCCGGTGGAAGCCAGTTAGTTTTACTAACGCAGTACGTCGCTAAATGAACATTTCCCTAGCTTCTTGTTGCCTTGGATTGACAAGGCCTTTTTCCTTAAAGCTATTTCAATATTATCGGGGACAATAAGAAACGAAGACAATTTAAGACTATAATTTCAACTGAACAACAAACGTGAACTTCAAACTTAGAGCCGCCAATTTGCGGAAAATCATGCGCTAAAGAGCAATAACAAATATTACAAACTAGGAAGATGGACGTGCCAGTGATACCCTTGAAATGCCCACCCAAAGCGTCCCCTATGGTGCACGACCCACTGCGATGTTGCCGTTATATTCCTTAATATGGCAGAGTTCGATATAACTCTGCTTTCAATCTCGTTGCCCAGTTGTGGAATGGATTTCAATATGATCAATTTCGCGGGCAGTCTCCGCGGAAGCTAGGCGCTATTGCACGCACTCGTTCCTTCAAATATGAGGCAACAGTTCTTCGGTCGTTCGCGAGGCTCCTTCAATAATTTTAGGAGTCCCTTATTAGTCAGCTCAACGAATTTGCTCGTCAGTTCAAGAATCCCTGATAGGTTGATTGCTCCCTGATAAATTGATTGTTCCCTGATAAATTCCACCTGCAACAGACAAACACTTATTAGCCCCATTATCTAACCTAACTCCTACATACAGCGCGTCCACTAGTTTCATAACTTACCCAAAGGGGTGGAAACTTGACCTCTCAAGGTTCTTTCCTGCGGCTTCAACTTTGTTTTATTCCCTCAGCACTTTTGCTCTATTTAATTGGGGCTTTCCACTGTCATGCTCCTAGTTCAATATTGTTATAATGATATAACCTACTCTTTAAAATTTTAAAAAGAAACAAAAAGGATGAAATAAATGATAATTAACCTAACACTAAAATGATGAAAAAGTAATAAAAATGACCATAAGCAATAATAATAATAAGAAGAACCCTCAATTCCCTACAATGCTTACTTCTCATAGGAGAGGAGTAGGGGGTCGGCAACCAAGTAAGATAGCTATTTTAAATATCTTTTTAACATTTACAATAGCATATTTTGGATTAACATTTACCTTAATTATTTCTAACTACCCTTGAAAATTGTTTCTGACCCTTTTTTTTTTTTTTTTTTTTTTTTTTTTTTTTTTTTTTTTTTTTTTTTTTTTTCCTTTTTCCCCCCTTCTGTTTAGTTTTCTGCTAAAATAATACCTGTGAAATTATTAAAAATTGCATGTAGTTTTTTAATAGTTTATGCATAGACATAAATTGAAGATTTGAAGACAATGAAATTTTATTATTATTATTATTATTATTATTATTATTATTATTATTATTATTATTATTATTATTATTATTATTAGCTGACCAATCATTGATAATGATTTATTTTTTAAAGTACAGTATTAATTTTCCAGGGTCGCGGACATTGT